>JAGFPH010004161.1:17216-39426 GCA_018207615.1 Philaenus spumarius
GTGTATACGTTTTACTTTGTTTATTATTGTACATAGTATAGTTTAGTTTGATTATTGTAGCTCGTGCACTGAAGATGGCGACTTTGTAGTTGAAACTCGTTTTAATTAATAAACGTATCACTTGTGAGATTTTGTGTTCAAGGTTTATTTTATCAAGTATATCTTCCCACAAGTCAGGCTCAATATTTGTTTATAGCCTCTAATTAGGTGTTTTCTTGTAACATGTTTGTGAACTGTACGATTTTCGAGATACTTATAGAAAAATTACAAATTTTAGTCAGCCATTTTGAAAATTGACAGTTAAGTTTCGCAAATCTAAACTCAAAACCATCGAAAATTTCTAATGTTATCATTAATAAAAATAAACAAAAACAAAAACACGAAATGGCTGACAGACGGAAATGAAAGTGTCTACACCTATTTTTAAAAGATTTTTTACTTTATAGGATCAATTTTGAATCACTCTCTATAAATATGAACTCGACCTTCTCGTATTGCAATTGTAAAGAGCTGTACAACATTTAAACCATTTTTTAATTTAAAATTGTGTTTTACATGAAACATCTAAGACTCACTGCAGTTTAAACAATTCGACTGACACTTTGGTGGCCATTGCCTTTCCTCACTTAAATTATTGACCTATAATAAATTTTACTTGTTTATCTTTATTTGAAGTCCTCTAGATTAAAAGCAGAAAATCTATACCCGGTTGATGGATAGCCCGTTGACGTATTTGGTAGTAAATAAGTTTGAACAGATCTAAACGTAGGTTTTGTGTAAGGCCTACGTGGATTCGTCAAGCCAGCTGAGTGTTTGCATTTATCGTATTCACAATCATACCGACAAACAAATACGATTATTTCCAGGCATACTTTTGTATGGCTTAGTTAAGTCTACAACGTAAACTTTAATAAAATACTCAAAGGTAGATTTTTAAAATTATACATCTTTTTTTTTAAATATGATGTACAAAATTTAAAATATTAAATTTTCATATATTTAAATAAGGCACCCGATAACTTCCGAAATTTTGCCATTTTCTTTGCTTTTCCCCCCGAAGTGTCTAAGCACACCTGCACAAACAGCATCGGATCAGTTCAGCTGCTTCGAGTTCAGCGTGGGAATACTTCTTCCCCTAAGTAAGATCATCCCCCATCCCTCATCGTTCATCGCTCTATGCTAGCTACCCCCTTCGCTTCTTTCATCTTCAGTTCGATAGGTAATTGTAATAAACAGACTTTGGTCCTATCTGCGAAAGTTGTCACTGGAACCAATCTTTTCCATCTGTGATCTGTTTCATTCGACGCAGGTTCGCGGGAAATAAACTGAGACAAGTTTAGGCAATTTTAATTTGTTTTGTTGGTAATACTGCAGACCTGCCGGTTATAACTGTAGCAGATATTATTCCAAGTAATCGCTCAGTTTATCTTCTTAAAATTGTTTGCATTTGTTTATATTATAGCCTAAAAGTCATCACATTCATTGAAACTTTTTTCATTAATTAAGAGTTTTACTGCTCAAGAAAAACGAATAAAGGTGTCACAATGAAATTTGACAAATATATTACACAAGAGAACCTAGCCTATATTCTAAAATCAAAAAATATTTTACTATTGATTTTTGGTACAGCAAAAAATCAATATTTTATAATTATATGTGTATTACAATGTTTAGCCAATTAGATTGGTTCTGAAAATCAATGGGGGGACGTTAGAAAGGAATAAGGACATAAAAACTATTTTTAAAGGAATATCTACACTTATAAAAGCCAAATACCACTCATTGATTTATTGAGTGATTGACTGATCACAGTTTCTCAAAAACAATACCACCTAGGAACTTGAAATTTGGTACACATATTGCTCATAGGCACTAGAGGCGCAATAAGAAAAGATTTTAAAATATTTGGCCTGTAAGGGTTGAAACAACCCCTAAAACAATAAATGTTGTTTGTGATATATCTCAAAAGCCTTACCTCCTAGAATGTGAAATTTGGTACACGTATTTTTCATAGGGGCAAGAGGCGCACTAAGAAAGGATTTTAAAATATTTGGTCTGTAAGGGTTGAAACAACCCCTATAACAATAAATATTGTTTGTTATATATCTCAATAACGTTACCTACTAGAAACGTGAAATTTGGTACACATATTTTTCATAGGAGCTAAAGGCCCACTATGAAAGGATTTTTAATTTTGTCATAGGGGCAAGAGGCGCACTAAGAAAGTATTTTAAAATATTTGGTCTGTAAGGGTTGAAACCCCTATAACAATAAATATTGTTTGTTATATATCTCAAAAACCCTACCTCATAGGAACGTAAAGTTTGGTACACTTATTTTCATTGTAGCAAGAGGCGAACTAAGCCAGGATTTTTAAATATTTGGTCTGTAAGGGTTGAAACAACCCCTATAACAATAAATATTGTTTGTTATATATCTCAAAAACCCTATCTCCAAGGAACTTGAAATTTGGTACACTTATTTTTCATAGGAGCTAAAGGCCACTAAGTAAGGATTTTAAAATATTTGGCCTTTAAGAGCTGAATCAACCCCTTCAAAAATAAGAATTGTGTGTTATAATTTCCTTAAAGCTAGAAAACTAAAATTTTGTACATATAGATAGATATACACGATAGATATAAAATTAAACCATTTTAAAATTTTGACAAATTCTGCTAAGGGGTGAAAATGTAGTAACAACCCCTAAAATTATAAATATTAATTGAATACCGCCTAGGAACGTGACATTTGTTACACAGATTGCTCATTAGGAGCTAGAGGCAAACTAAGAAAGAATTTTAAAATATTTGGCCTTAAGGGTTGAAACAACCCCTAAAACAATAAATATTGTTTGTTAAAGATCTCAAAAAACTTACCTTCTAGGAACATGAAATTTTGTATACGTATTTTTAATAGGGGCAAGTTAATAGAATACCGCCTACGAACGTGAAATTTGTGACACATATTGCTCAATAGGAGCTAGAGGCGAACTAAGAAAGGATTTTAAATTATTTGGCCTTTAAGGGTTGAAACAACCCCCTAAAACAATAAATATTGTTTGTTATATATCTCAAAAACCTTACCTTCTAGGAACGTGACATTTTGTATACGTATTTTTAATAGGGACAAGTTAATAGAATACCGCCTAAGAACGTGAAATTTGTAAAACATATTGCTCGATAGGAGCTAGAGGGGAACTAAGAAGGGATTTTAAAATAGTTGGCCTTTAAGGGTTGAAACAACCCCCTAAAATAATAAATATTGTTTGTTATATATCTCAAAAACCTTATTTTCTAGGAACGTGAAATTTTGTATACGTATTTTTCATAGGGGGGAGAGTCGCAATAAGAAATTATTTTAAAATATTTGGCATGTATAGTAGCAAACTGCGCGCTGTTTATCTCTCCCCTCCAGTGACGTATATAAGCTCTAGATATTCCGCGCTCAGTGTAATTAACTTCCTATGTAATGTAAAGTAATAGTACAATTTGGAAGACTATAATATCTTAGATTAAGTGAAGAATCGCAACTTAAAGAAAAGAATTATCTTTGACCCTTGTATTTTGAGACCAGATTTTAAGTCGGCTCTGTTCTTATGCAATCTGAAAATTGACGATTTTTAGGCTTCATTGACTGCACTAAAAGGGGCAAATCACACCATGATTGTGTTGATCTTTCTCGAAAAAAGACATTACAAGAAAGTATTACAACTACAAATAATTCATAAAGAAATTCAAACGCCATCTGTGGTTACGATGCTAATAATAATCCTGAAAAGAGCCATACAATTTTATTACTTTAGTACGTTTAGTAAAGGTTTAGTACGTTTACAGGGTGTCTTGCAACCATTCTACTAAACTTTACCAACACGAATAGCTATTCGATAAACTATTCAGCTGGTCGAAAATAGCTAATAATACAGTACTAGTAAACCCCTGTGAAAAATCACAGGCTGATTAATTAGATACACATCAGAAATACATCTTTAAAAAAAACCTATAAGGTTAGGCCTAGACTTAAAATTACTTTCTAGGCCTAACCTAAAATTATTGTGTGTATGTTGCCGTTAAGGCCGGTAAAATAAATTTAATATATACATACACGCATCACTGTCCTACCGCAACCCGCCGTTCCAAAAAGAGAACCTAAACGACATCTTGTTTATTTCGATGTCTTAAAAAGTGAGAAAATTATAGTCAGAACAAAACTAAGAAAAAGTGAGAAAATTATAGTCGGAACAAAGCAACGGGGGAGGGGGGGAGGGGGTGAGAATGTCTAAAAGTGACCTTACGTAAACCCATTTACGCAAGGAAGAATTCTTCTTCAAAATGTTGAAAAATCATGGTTGCGAATAGTGAAGGATCGTTACAAAAATAAAATACTAAAGGTAATATAAATATAGAAAATTATTATTATCACTAGTCCGTTGTTATGTAAGGCATTGTACCACTGATCCGCTTTTCATTAATTTTAATGATTGCATTTTCCTATAATGGAAGCTTTCAAAACACTTTCTTGGTAATCCTATTTTTAGAAACCAACTAACACATTATACGGTTTACATCATAAAGTATAAATGATCTTTAAATTTAATGCTCGAGACTCCTCCCAACAAAATAAATAAATACTTAAAATCGGTCGGACCGTCTCATGTTTATGGAAGTAGTAATGAACTATGATTTAGAAGGGCAAGAATGTAAGATGATTATGATCATACTTTGGGGGTAGTTTGGACGCCGCATTCCTAGCTAGGGGGATGTTGGTGATCTTCAACTGTCGATCGCTTCAGGGGATGGAAATAGAAGGGCAGGTGGGGGGGGGGGGGGCATTCGCCAACTAACAGGTACAGTGTTTTCAAGAAATGTGCAACATTCTTGTTCTTGGAAAACTTGGTAGGCTGACTGAATGCAAACAGATGTTTAGACTAAATTTCCTGGAATTGTCGACAAGTGGAGAAGTTAGTTCTTTTCTACAAAAATAGTAAAGAGTCTTTCAAGCGAAAAATGTGATTCTAAAAAATAACTGTAAATTTACATTCGTATTATTTACATTTTTTAGCTTGCATGGGCAAATGTAAATGAATCGGTCATTTCAGAAAACTAAAAGTAATTGAAATTATATCTTGAAATTTTTGACTTATGGCGTTTCTGCAGTAAAAAGACGTAAATGTTAACTTATGTTGTAAAATTAAGACAACAACGTTATTAAGACATCAACAAAATACTTTTTTTTAAAACATAAACTGTAAACATAAAACTTTAAATTGAAAGTTTTTCTCATTGGCAGTCCATGCAAATGTTCAGCTGTTTGCTGCAGAAACGACAAAAGTGACTCACTTAAGGCTCGGCTCCCTACATTCAAAACGGCGAAGTTGGGTACCAATTTCAATGTTAAATAACCAAAACATACCTTCACTATTAAGCATATTTTTGTGTTATTTTTGTCAAAAAACGATAGCTGTATTTTTTTTTTCTTAAAGTAAAATAGATTGTGGGTGTTGATTGCTAAGGTTTTTTGCAATATCTCTTTTTGCAACTCAGTATAAAATTAATAAAGTTTACTATTTTTTACTATTTAAATCGTAGTTTATGAAAACAATCAAACGGTTTTTGAAAATGTATTCGGCAATTAACATCCGCGTATGACAGTACTTCAAAATGAAACCAAATTTTTTAATTTATTCGAAGAATTAACGGAAAAAAATGACTTATTCTATAGCATTGCTCTTATGGGAATCAGATTCAATATGGCGGACAGGGTAGCGCCCCCTTAAGTGGCGTTTCTGCAGAAAATACAATTTTACATTTGATAAAAATTAAAGAAGAGTCTATTTATGTTGTTTAAAGGGAATTGAATGTATATATTCATTATTTGTTTAAACACGTAAATCTAGCAGAATTTGACTTAATAGCTTTCTGGAATGGCCAATTAAAATATATCATCAAAATTTAATATATTTTAAAACAACTGTCCAATAAATAGACTAATTGATAAGACCAATTAAAATATAACGTAAAAATTAATTATGTTTAAAACAACTTTCCAATAAATAAACTAACAATTGAAAACACCAATTAAAATATAACCTCAAAATTAAATATGTTTTAAAACCACTGTCCAATAAATAACTAATTGTAATGATTAATTCAAATATAACCTCAACATTTAATAAGTTTAAAACAACTGTTAAATAAATAAACTATAGTTCATTTCACCTCAGCGTGAGGCTAATAAAAATGACCGTAATAAAACCCTTACCCTTAGGCCTATTGTGCGACATCGGGGATGGGCACTTGTCGACTGCCTTTGTATTAGAGTTATTGCTGTTTGTCCCAGTGTCATTATGCAAACTTTTTTAATTGAAAGAAAAACTTAAAACAAAATATATCATTCGCTGTGTTTTGATCGCGTGATTATTTTTATACCAAATATGAAGGAAATCGGTTGATTTTGGGGAAGGCAAAGTAAATAGTTAAATCCTATATAGGATTTAACTATTTACTTTGCCTTCCCCAAAATCAACCGATTTCCTTCATATTTGGTATAAAAATAATCACGCGATCAAAACACAGCGAATGATATATTTTGTTTTAAGTTTTTCTTTCAATTAAAAAAGTTTGCATAATGACACTGGGACAAACAGCAATAACTCTAATACAAAGGCAGTCGACAAGTGCCCATCCCCGATGTCGCACAATAGGCCTAAGGGTAAGGGTTTTATTACGGTCATTTTTATTAGCCTCACGCTGAGGTGAAATGAACTATAAGTGAAAAAACCATTTAAAACATAACCTCAAAATGAAATTTGTTTTAAAACAACTGTCTAATAAATAAACTGATTGAAATGGCCAATTAAACTATTAATAACCTTAACATTTAATCTGTTTTAAAACAACTGTACAATAAATAAACTAATTGAAATGTCAAATTTAAATATAAAATCAAAATTAAATTTGTTTTAAAACAACTGTTAAATAAATAAACTAATTGAAAAGACCAATTAAAATATAACTTTAAAATTTAATACGTTTTAAAAAAAAGTTCAATAAATAAACAAATAATTGAAAAAACCAATTCTAATATAACCTTAATATTTAATATGTTTTAAAACGACTGTATAATAAATAAACTAATTGAAATGGCAAATTTAAATATAACCTCAAAATTTAATTTATTTTAATATAACATTAAAATTGAATATGTTTTAAAACAACTGTTTAATAAATTAACCGAATGAAATAATAATACAACGTGATTGTAATCTAGTTATAGGCTTATATACTGTTGTAATACACTATACTAAAGTGTTTTTTATTCATGTTTTAATTTGTAAATATATGACATAAAATACTTATTTGTCAATTTTTCCATTATTTGTGTTTTTTTACAAAATAAACATATTGTTCGAATGTTATATTTTATCGATGATAAAGACCCAGTTTGCCAAAAATAATTAATCAATTTGCTTTACGCCTTCCAAGATGGCTATTTAAATCAATTGAATACAAATATCTAACTATGTATTTAAATTAAGGCAAGGGTTAAAACATATTTGATTTCATCCATCATCCAATGATACTAATATAAGTATAAGAGGTTGACTAGAGTAAGCTCTAGTTTAGAAATAATAAACTAACGCAATATCTCACAAACATTATGTTTATTGTCAAATGAGTTATACATGAGTTTTGCTAGTTGTAGCTCAAATCTCAATGATGATGACGACTTTATCGTTGAAACGTGTTTGACGAATACACTTTATTTAAGTGAGAAATTGTTCTTAATTAATTGTTAAAAAGTCGAAAGACGAAAGGATAGTAGACAAATATTCGCTAACAACACTAATAGGCTAAACTTAGCGCTTCCATAAGTGTATGTAGGCCTAAATAACAGATAAAATAGCTGTTTGCTCTAATATTTCCATTAACAGCAGATTTCAAACTTTAAAGCAATTATTCGTATTTCTAACGTTTAGGTTAGGTTTTTATTAAAGTGTGGACCTGAGCCTTGCTGATTCATTTAACCTTTATTATAACTACTGCAGTTATAAAATATACGAAATAATTTGACTGAACATTTAACATTATTTACCATCTTAGCTTTGGGGTTATTATTAATCCTACACCTTTATTATAAAGAAAACATAACATGATTATGTATAATATAGAAGGTTCCAACGGGGTTGGCGTGCGGAGCACGCAGGGGTTTCCCCTAGCAATATATATGTTTATAAAAGCAGGTTTTTTAGTTTCATTTGTGAAATGAGCTTCTTTAAATGTTGTCTTTTAGAAGCTTGTTTCTACCGGGACAATTAATACAAATTGTCAATAACACTGTTTGGGTAGCTCTGCATAAAATTGACATTTTCTCAGAAAAGTTTGACTGAAAATCCCAAAATAACCAAATTTATTGATGCAATCCGTTTACAGTTAACGACTGGAAAAATAATTCGCCGATATTTAATTTATAATGAACTGGCAATTACAATTACAATGCGTTTGTTGAAGAATTTACATAACTAAAGTGGGATTTTCAAAGGATTCAATTTCAGGAAGAAAACAAAGTTAATTACAAATTTTTGTCTTTAAACATCTTTAATATTGTGCACGTCAATATATTTTAACAAAGTTAAATAATATCAACTTCTATAAAAGCGAGTGTACGTTGAGTAACAAAATAATATAACAGCTGATTTCACCCATCACCTGTAATACTTAAAGAAAACCTAGGGAGATTATAAAATGAATATGAATACAACCTTTTATTATCAATTTATTAATAATTTATACAAGTTTAAAGAAGATACTCATTCGTTTAACTTCGGAAACATTCGTACATCTTCGTAAAACATATGAAGATATTCGATTATTAATTTCTTCATTATATAATATTAATAACTTCTAGATTATTTTGATCTATCAATATGAAGTTAGAAATCAATTAAAAGTTAATATTTGTATCTTTATTTAAATATAGGCCTGTAGTAATGTATATAAAAGTACAACATTTTAACAAATAGGCCTACAGTTTTATAATCCTTATAATTGTACACAATTACCGAGTTAAAAATCCCCGTCAGGTAGGACTAGATTAAGTCTGTTGTTATTAAATGTTTTTTTTTTTTTAATTATGTATTTCTGATGTCTATCTAATTAATTTGCTTGTGATTTTTCACGGGGGTTTACTAGTAATTTAATAATATTTGTGTAGTGTTTTCTAAGATTTGCAAAATAAATAAAATCTGTGATTTACTTAGTTTTACTCTACCACATCTTAATTCGTAATTTTTTAAAGAAATTACAACATTATTTTTATAAAGTTTAACAGAATGTCAATAATATTTACTATTCTTTTAATTTATTTTAACTTTGCTCCTAATTTATGTTACATATTAGTTACTTTTTTACTTCTAGCTTGACATCAAGTAATTCATTTCAGATCCGTCCCTTGTAGGGACCTTTTTCCGGGTCAATTCTAATATATAGGGGTGTTGGTTAGCTAATATCTGAAGGTTGCATTTTATCCTCTCATTTTTCTCAGCAACGGATTGAGCTTTAGTAAACTAAGTTTTTACTTTCTCACGACTGTCTGTCTGTATACCAAGCTAGAGAGAAAACTATTCGATTTATTTCGAACAAATTTGCACCAAACATGTCAATTAGGCCTGTATAGATGCACGAAAAAAGGTTTTGAAAAACAACCCCCTTTTTGGCCAAAAACCCCCAAAAAATCAGTTATTTTTTTTATAAAAAAACGGCTTTAACGATGTTGATAAAATTTGGCTTATTTGTAGCCCTTATAATGTACCCTACCATATGCGAAGCACGCAATTCATTGTGTATTGAAAATTCTCCCAATACGGGGGTTGACGTGTGAAGCACACAATGCACTGGGTATTGAAAATTTTGCCAATACGGGGGGTTGGTGTGCAATGCACTATGCGTCGGCCGCTTCACATAGTGTTCAGTGTCAAGCTCACATGTGCGTCCTTAGCAGTGAACGTGTTAATAATCTACACTTAAAAAAAGCCAAATAACACTTATTGATTAATTGACTGATCACAGTTTCTCAAAAACCATACACCCTAGGAACTTTAAATTTGGTACACATATTGCTCATAGGCACTAGAGGAGCACTAAGAAAGGATTTTAAAATATTTGGCCTGTAAGGGTTGAAACAACCCCTAAAACGTTAAATATTGTTTGTTATATATATCTCAAAAACCTTACCTTCTAGGAAAGTAAAATTTGGTACACGTACTTGTCATAGGGGCAAGAGGCGCAATAAGAAAGGATTTTTAAATATTAGGCCTGTAAGGGTTGAAACAACCCCTAAAAAAATAAATATTGTTTGTTATATATCTCAAAAACCCAATCTTCTTGGAACGAGAAATTTGGTACACATATTTTTCATAGGAGCTAAAGGCCCACTAAGTAAGGATTTTTAAATTTGTGGCCTTTAAGGGATGAAACAACCCCTAAAAAAATAAGTATTGTGTGTTACAATTTCCTAAAAGCTAGAAAACTAAAACTGTGTACATTTATGTCTTACACGTTAGATATAAAAAAGTAAACCAGTTTTACATTTTGTCACGTTATGCTAAGGGGTGAAAATGTAGTAACAACCCCTAACATTATAAATATTAATTGAATACCGCCTAGGAACATGACATTTGGTACACATTTGGCTGAATAGGGGCTAGAGGCGACCTAAGAAAGGATTTTAAAATATTTAGGCTTTAATTGTTGAAAAAACCCCTAAAACAATAAATATTGTTTGTTACATTTTTTCACGTTTTGCTAAGGGGTGAACATTTAGCAACAACCCCTATAACTATAAATACTAATTTAATACCGTCAAGGAACGTGAAATTAGGTACACATATTGCTCATAGGCGCTAGAGCCGCACTATGATGGGATTTTAAAATATTTGGCCTTAAAGGGTTGAAACATCCCCTAAAACAATAAATGTTGTTTGTTTACTTTCCTTAAAGCTGAAATTTTGTACATTTATTTCTTACAAAACAAATATGAAAAGTAAATGAGTTTTACATTTTGTTACGTGCTGCTAGGGATGAAAATGTGATAACAACTCCTAAAAACAATAAATATAAATGTTTATACTTTCCTTATTTAGAGGAATCTTTAGTATTATAAATCCTTTATTTTATAAAAAAATTAGAGCTTAAATTTTGTAAATATTTCTTACAAGATACATGTACAAAATAAAGCAGTTTTACATTTTGTTACGTGCTGCTAAAGGTTGAAAATGTAATAACAAACCCAAAAAACAATAAATATTAATTGGAATGTTTTCCTTAAAGCTAGAGAGCTGAAATTTAGCACTGATTAATTTTAACAACATATTTTAGAAGCTGATCAAAACCATCCCGATCCATGCATTTGCATATTAAAGACGCATCTGGATGATCTGCAAACATCCAGCTAAGACTGTGATTTATCAGTCTTGTACATTTAAGGGTTGAAAAAGAAGACGCTCTTCACTCTGAATTTTTTATTATTTTATTGATTTAATTTATTTAGCACACATACCGTGACGAAGAAGATTGATGGGGCAGCCAGTGAACAATAAATATCAAACTAATTGAATAATATACATGTTATAATTCACTTTCGTGCAATAATAGTTGAAAGAAAATGAGAGAAAAATATCACAATTAATTACGAATCATGGTGATGCAACAAACAAATTCCTATAGCGAAGCACGGGTATTCAGCTAGTTTAAATATGTGTGTGAGAAAGTATGTGCCAGTTTCTGGTACTGTTTATTTAACGAGTTTTTGTGTTTTTTTTAACTCTATATTTTTCTTGTAAGTTAAATAATTTTAAAAAATAAGTAGAAACTGAAAAGACCACCCAGCTTTGAGTTGCTTGAAATATTTTCAGAATTTAGGTAGTTTTTAATTTAAGTACCTCCGCTATTACACTCTCACAAATTAATACCTCTGGGGGTAGAATACACCACGAACATCGTAATTTTAAAGTTTCCGACTTGAAATTAATCTAAAAAAAACTCCACAAACCGACTTCGCCGTAAAAATATTAATTGTTAAATTTGGCAACAGTGTTGCACTACCGCCCCTACACGTTACAGTTTGATTTTCCATCCCCACCCCTGTTCCCATTCTTCCTCCACTGATATGATCTTTCTTGCTAACAAAAAAATATTCCAACCTACTCCCCAAACTGAAAACATCAACACCTGTTGCATCGCAGTGATTTCCTACAACAGCTGATTTCTTTGGAAACTTAACTTCAACTCAAATCATTTGCTGTCGATTGGCACGCACATTATTCTGATAGAGTTTTGTTTTTTGTAATACTTAGTTTTATTTGATTACAAATGTATTTGTTAAATAAAGAAGTCCTAACGAGGAAAAATTTGCCTTTGATGATGTTACTTGCGGAAAATATTATAATGTACTACTCAAACTAAAAACACCAACAAAGTTACTTTCTAAAAACAGCTGATTCGTTTACAAACCCAATCGTGAATAATTTGAGACCGATTGGAATACAATAATGTAGTATTTTTTATTAATCGAGCTTTACTCCTGAGAAAAAATATTTCTAAGAATAATAACAGTATACATATTTCACAAAAATACGTTCGAATGTCAAATTAGTTTCAACGACAAAATCTTAGTCCTGAGTGACGTTTGAGCTGTTTAATTAGGCCTACAATATTATTATTTCTACAAATAATAGTAAAGTTATAATAATTGTATCTCATTGAGAATGAGGTCTTTGATGTTGACATATTTTTGTGAGAATAATAATTGTGTTCTGTCTTTTTAACCGCCGACGAAATAGGAGGGTATTATAAGTTCAACGTATGTATCTGTGTGTCTACGTTCTGTCTGTGGCATCGTAGCTCCCAAACGGATGAACCAATTTTGATTTTTTTTTAAAGTGACTTGATCGAGATTGTTTTTGAACCGGTTTGAAAAAATGTTCAACCGTTTGGGGATTTTTTAAATTTGTAATTTATGCATTATTATTCTTATAAATGATTTTATTTGATTAGAAATAGAAATAACAGACACTCTTCTTGATAAAAAATAATAAAGACCTAAAAGATACATTTTTAGCTCCCAACGCAAACAGAAAGGTTTTATAAGATTAACATGTGTATCTGCGTGTCTGTGTGTCTGTGAATCTGTGCATCTACCTGTAGCTCCCAAACAGATGAACCGATTTTGATTTTTTTAAAGGTGGCTTGATCGATATTGTGCTTACCTATGATTCAAGAAAATATGTTCACCGACTGCTTTTACTGCTTCACTATATACTATAGTATAGAAAAAGTATAGTGATCGCAAAATATTTTGCTAGAGATTTTTGTGGAAATATCCGTTTTGAAACCCCATGAGTCCAAAAAAGTGGTTTCTACAAAATGTCTGTGTGTATGTCTGTCTGTATGTATACAAAGCTAGAGAGAAAACTATTCGATCGATTTCTAACAAATTTGCACCAGACATGTCAATTAAGCCTGTATAGATGCACGAAAAAAGGTTTTGAAAAATTTTGAAAAACAAAATTTTGTTTGGCCAGAAACCTCCAAAAAATCAGTTATTCTTTTTTTTATTAAAAGACGGCTCTAACAATTTTGATCAAATTTGGCTTATTTGTAGCCCTTAATGTACCCTACCATATGCAAAAAACCTATATGTTAAAACCTATTTAACTAATAATAATAATAAGTTTAGCTAATAATAATAATAACTGATTTTTGGGGGTTTTTCGCCGAAAAGGGGGTTGTTTTCAAAATTTGTCAAAACCTATCTTCGTGCATTTATATACATGTAGTTCTAATTGACGTGTTTGGTGCAAAGTTGTTCAAAATCGATCGAATAGTTTTCTCTCTAGGTAATAATAATAATATTTATTAGTTAATCTCCTACTTTAATATCACCTCTCCTAACCCTCCTACAATTATGAAGTCACAGTGAATCTGTTTAATAATTTAAATATGTTTGTGAGAAAGTATGTGCCAGTTCCTGGTACCGTTTATTATTCATTAGGTTTTAAATTGAAACCAAAATGTCAGCAAATACATATAGAATGTTTTGCTGTAGCGTTTTAAAGTTTTAATGAGAAAACACCATCACCTTTCACGTAAAGTAACCAATCAAATATTATTTGCTTTGATTTTTAAGGACTCTACGTAGCCATTATTACGATATCTATATAGTTCTTTTCATCACCATTAATATCTAATAGTTGTTAGTGAAGAAGTTATCATTAACAGGAAAGTTTCTCCCATCCACCCACTAAACGTATATGGACAAACAAATATCTAATATTTGTGCTTAGAAGATAAGAGGGCCTCTCTTCGCTTCGCTGTAATTATTTGTTGTTTTAATTGCATATCTATATATCCAATTCCTAAGCCCAAATTTGCAAATGAAATTGTGAACGAACGGTAGATCGTAGAAAGCTGGGAGAGGTCTCATTTTAGAGGTCTGGGCATTAAGTTTTGGGGAAAAAATATGTATTTTTGTTAATTGTGTCACGAAAATTTGTTACTGAATAAAATAATTACCATTTAAATAGCATGGAAATATGTAGGTGTAAATCAGGTGATTTTAGTGTTAAAAACAGGTGATTGTATATAATAATTCCCATTTAAATAGCATGGAAATATATAGTTGTAAATCAAGTGATTTTAGTGTTAAAAACAATTGATTGTATATAAATTGGAAAATTCAGCTATCATAACAACACCTGAATGTGCAGTTTTGTGATGTGTTTTGTTATTGTAGCTGTGTTTTTGTTTCAAAGTGAGAATTAAAATCAAAGCTTAGGCTATATGATTAAACACATTATAAAATTATTTCAACTGTACTTTTTTACTGTAACGAATAATGCTGGAAGACCACCTCGCAAAGGTAGGCCATCACGAAGAGGTATTGCTCCTAGAAATATAGCCTATATATAGGGGCTATTGCCCCTACAAGCCACTATAGTAAAATTCAACTCAGAGTGAGGCGGAAGTTGAAGCCTACGGAGGGTCAGCACGGTCGACTGGTTTCCGCTCCACTTCTACCTGAATTTTAATTTTTTATAGTAGCGTTATGCAAACTTTTTTTTTATAACAAGAAAATATAAAAATAAATCACATAACGTTGTGTATCACGATCGTCTGTTTATTTTGATACCAAATTTGAAGTAAATCGGTAAATGTTGAGTAATTAAATGGCATAGCTTTTAATGTAACTAAGAACTATTGAAAGTGTTTTTAATTACTCAACATTTACCGATTTTTTTTTTCGATTATACTTAATATTTCGAGCTGGGATGAAGATAGAACAATATCCCCTGCTGCAAAATACATACCTGTATTATCGAATTTTTCCAGACAAACCATTGCTCGGACGAAATAAATACATATGACCTTTTTTGTTGACAAATACCTCCCCTACACGGTGGTATTTTTTATTTACCTCTATCTTCATCCTAGCTCAAAATATTAAGGATAATCGAAAAAAAAATTATAATCGATTTTTTTTCGACTTTGGGAAATCGATAGACTGGTAAACTTTTTTTTATGTTAATCTACATACTTTAATGTACTTATAAAAAAAATTCAGCCGTATGCCAAATTACTGGTAGTTGTAACCTATACCGACTGGGCTAAAGTGAAAGTTTTAGTCCTGAACTTAATTACAATGGATTACTAAAACATGTTGTCAGAAGACTGACATGGCCAATCAACTTTAAACCAGCCCAGCTATCCATTTAATTTAAATATAAATCTTATTCAAATTTTTAACCTCTAAAACTTTAAATTTTCAAAACAAATTTTATCAGTTTTCAAAACAAAGGTAGCTTATGGTTCCATAAAATTCACATTGTATACATTTTCGGAACATTTTTTGAAACAGTAAGGAATCCTATTTAGTTTGTTGTTACTAGCATTAGCCCATGCGCCTAACTAACCTACGTGTAGCCCAATACACTCCAGTTTACTAATTGATAGTAAAACTATCCATCCGAGCATTAGTGATGCTAATGCTTATTGTTCAGAATTCGTTACAGGCGTAGAACAAAGCAGAAAGACGTTAATGACCCCCCAGTGCGTTACGAGGCCGATACCAACTGTGAAAAACATAAGTATCGTACTGAACCACCGGCTTAGAAAAGGTTAAGTAAAATAAAGTAAAAAGTAATTTGTCACTTTAGGTGAGTCAATGTTTTAGTTGTATATGTTACTAAATGATGCTGTTTTCCAACTTTGACTGAAGACAAGGAATTAAATGAGACAAGGAAACAGTCCAGCACTTTTCATTCGCGGGATATAATTGGAAAACTAGGAAAGATCATCTGATTTGGGGTGAAATTAAAGAGTGGCGATCGAAAGTTAGTGCTGCATTTAAATAGGCCTACGCTAATGTTGGGGCTGTCAAAGGTTCGAATCCGTCTAATGACTTAGCCTTTTCCGTGTTATTCCACTCATTAGAAGTATGGAAAAATAAGAACGTTAAAAAAATTGTTTCTTTCGTCAATTACTTCGGCTCGCATTAAAATGCCGAAGTTTTTAAATCTTGAGAAATTTCTAAAAATGTTGTATTGCTTTATCGTTTTCAGAGACCTCGAAAACGTCGAGAAAAGTCATAATGAGTGGGGGTAAAATTTGTGTCCGTGTGTCTGTTTGTGGACGCGATATGCGCACTCGCAGACGTCGTAGAAAACTTCTGGTTGTGCCAAAATCTTCGTAATTTTATTGCGGAGAGTTGAACCGATTTTGAGCTTTCTAGTGAGACAACAACGTGACGTGCGTGACAAAAAGTCACGTTTTTAAGTATTTAAAAAAACAAGAGCCGAAGTCTCGAAATAGTGTTCAATCTTTTCATCTTGTTTAGGTATTAATTTACTCTAAAAATTGGTCTTATTTCTTTTAAGTTCTGCATTTAGATTTGAGTTTATTAAAATAACCTCCAAGCACAGTTTTATTGCAAAATGTTGTAAAATAAAGTAACACAGACAGACATGACAAAACAACAAAAACTTCGGCAGAGTCATAATAGTACCTTCGCCATTTTCGAACATTAAACTAAATAGAAAATAACTGAAGGACCAAACAGTGAAAATTTCGAAGTTTCTAAAACGCGTGCTGCTCCTATAAGAATCAAATCAGAGAAACCGGTTTTTGTATGTCCAATCAAAAGTCTGATAAGGTTTGTGTATCATTTATAAGTATAGTTTTCAAAAGTTATTCAAAAGAAAAGAAAAGTACAGATTGCGAGAGAAATGAGAATAGAAAAGTGGGTCAAGGGGAAGTAGGAGAGTGACGGGGTGGGATGGGGGAGAACACCGCTCCCCTCTCCTTACAACAAACATCTTAACACAGGTGGCTCATAAAACTCTGACAAACTTAAACTTTACTTCAATTCTTGCAACTTTCAACTTTTGAACCGTGTAAAACTGCGCATCTATCTGAGCATCTACAGTGCGCAAGCGCGAGTTGAAGACAAACAGCTGATATCAACAACTGTTATTAAAAACGTGTACCTTTTCAGAAAACGTGCGCTTATCTAAACTGCACTTCCAAGTCATTCTTCTTTCTGTGTTAAAAATAAGCACGAAAAAATCCCAGGAAATCGATAATTAGTAAAAAAAATGCAACGCAATCTGATTGAACAAGAATAAATATTTAGGATTCGTCTGACATTATTTTCACACATAAACCTCTTTCTAGTGTAAAGTTTTGTAGTATTACCAAGGCCGTAGCCAGGAAAACTTTGGGGGGGGGGTTAGATCAGGACAGGAGATTTGAATTTAAACCCTTTTAACACGTTCACTGCTACCCACATGTGAGCTTGACACTGAACACTATGAGAAGCGGCCGACGCACAGTGCATTGCGCGCCAACTCCCGTATTGAGAGAATTTTCAATGCATAATGCATTGCGTGCTTCGCACGCCAACCCCCGTATTGGGAGAATTGTCAATACACCATGCATTGCGTGTTTTGTTAAAGTAAAGTATTTTTGTTGAACCTTCATAATTTTAGATCAAGCTCACAAGAGAGTAAGGCTGTAACCTCCTGCATCCATGTGTATTGTACGTTGTAGTTTAATGAAGTAAATCTAATTATCAGTATGCATGCAATTCACAATGATGTAAAATATGTTGCTGGATCCTCTATTGTGATGTCTATTTTATAATTTAATTTGCACTTTTTAAACCTACTATTAATTTTTACTAATAAATTTGGGGGGTTCGGCCCCCCCCCCCCCCCCCCCGGCTATGGCCTTGAGTCACGTGCAGGTTAAGTTTCGTAGATAGTACCCGCACTGAAATAATTAATTGTACTAGTTGTATATGGTTGTTAGTATCATTTTGGTCCAATTCCGTCTTACAGGTTTTCAATCTCTCTTTAGTTTTACTAAAATCATCGCCCTGTAATATGCCACCGCAAAAGGTGGGTATGGTTAAGGAGTTACCATATTTCGCGTAACTTACACGTCCGGTTTGTTCTGTACCTTTTACCAAGAATATATTCTTATGATGTTTCATAACCTGTACCTATTACAAAGGCAACATTTCTGTGGAAAAGACATTCGCCACAATTATTGGAATTGAAATTAACACAAAAGAAGCAAAAAGCAGAATATTGCTCCAAACTGCTGGTTCTTTGTTCTGTATAACCAACCCATAAACACCATAATTCTGACACGTCTTGTCAATCACAGACCTGGCCGTCTAGCCAAGAGGTCACAACTATTATTGTCGACTCTTTTTGCCGATTGGTGCCTGATGGATCTGCTCACGGTAAATACCGGTAGATGTTCTAGTTACCGTGGATCTGCTTCTACACAATTTATCCGCTTGTTAACTGTGTGTATATCTCAAAGTGTTTGTACACGGTTCGTTAAAATTTGAAACCACTTGATGTTCCGTAACGGCACTGTGAATAAAATTATAATCAGTGTTTTATTAAAAGAATTTTAACTATAAACTCATGATAATTTTTTGACACATTTTACGTATGTAGGCCTACTCTGTATGGATTCATGACAAAATGTTTTTTTCTTTTTCGATAATCTATGAAGTGTGCTTAAATATAGGCTACCCATTGTCTCTATATAATTTTAACGTTATTAAAGTAAACCATAATATTATATAGGCTCAGTGGACTAAATACTGGGGGTGTAAAAAGGTCAAAAGTCATGGCACGCATGTGTGAATAACACTGTAAAAATGCCTTAAAATCTACATATTATGTATTAAAGTACTGAATAACTATAAAATAAAATACCAGTCTTGTTTTGTTGGAACTTGTTGCGGTAGGAGTTAACAAATAGAAAATGTAAAAGCGTTATCAAATTGGTTGCTATAGCAATGAATATAAATACATATGTGTTTTGGTTCATCAATTTAAATAATTAAGAGACGAACGGTTCCGTCCTGCTCAGTTCAGATATATATTATCGTCAAACGTTGAAATACGTTCAATCAGTCTAGGCCTAACCTAACTACGATAATTTTAGGTCAGGCCTAAAAAGTAATTTTAAGTCTAGGCCTAATTAACCTAAAATTATTGTATGTATGTTGTTTTTAAAACAGAGGTAGAAAAAATTAAACATACACACAATAATTTTAGGTTAGGCCTAGACTGATGAACCAACATTTTATGTTTATTGAATATATTTACAATGAATGGACATTTATCTGTGTTTACCATCTTAGCTTTGATGTTATAATTAATTCTACACCTTTATTATAATAACATTAAACGTATGGAAATAGTAAATATTTGTATAAAAAACAATCTAATAATAAACTGCAATGGGGGATTGAAATTATGAGTGTTAAGGCTGGTAAAATAATTGAAGAAAAAGCGAGAACTTCGTTCCTGACGGGGGTCCCACGACCGCCACACATTTACTTTTACTTTTTTTTGTTGGCCTACGTTTTGTTATTGAGATCATACCAGATTTCACTAAGAAACCTACTAAGTTATATTTTGTCCTGTAATCAAAAGTATTAATTGTCATTAATGTTTGTCAATAAATATACAAATGTCAGTGGTTTATATTCATTTTAAATATCGTATTCTCTAAAATATGTACACCCTGTATTTAACACTTTAGGATTATTAGTAATTAGGCTAACCTAAACTTTATTACACTCACTACACTTTACACTATTATTTACACTCAAGTCGTTTAGTTTTATTTTTTAATTAAGTTTTTTGAACAAAATTGAAGTAATATTATAACTTTATGAAAACAGGTTTTCAATCTTGTGTACAAATTAAATATTTAACTATCCTATTCCTTTCTTTTACTTACAAACTTATTTTATACAAGATCTTGCTACTAAATAACCTAAACAACAAACTATTTAGTGTTTTAGAGTGTTCTTTAATATTGTTATATTTTACCTCCAAAATTTATAGATATTCATTAGTGTATGGTCCTATCCAGGTTTTTCTTGTAAACAAATTAAAAAAAGGGTTATTTCCAGTGTTAATTATGTTTAGTCTTATCTATTATTAATTTGTTTTTTTTTAGATTTTAAGAGCAGTATAATATGATCAGGAAATGTTAACCTTATACAGTCTAACATATATTATGACTCATCTAAATTGAATACACTACAATGCTGTAGTCAGGGTTAAGGAGGAATGTGGCAGAATCAGGAGCACTAACAGTCTGTTATAAATCTTGCTTGGGAACAGGCTCCAGGTTTGCCACTTCAGTTTCTTGCCTTTTCCTGCATTTAAAGACTAATAAGTTCACCCAGAAAAGATGTTTGTCTTCAACTAAATTTAAAGTGTCGTGCCATTCTTCGTTTGTTCTCTGGTTTTCTTGAGGGACTTATGCAGCCAGGAACGTTGCTACAAAAAATTATTGGAGGTGGCAAAATCTAAAATTTCTCAATAATTTTGACCATATTTCCCAACTCCTGTGGTGGGGTTCCAACTCGCAGAAAGGGGTTCTGGGTTATGTTGTGTGGAAATGGAGCGCTGGAGGTTCACCCTCGGAATGTTTTAGAAAAATGGACTTCTCTAAGTAGGGGTTTTAACACTGTACATTATATTGAGTACTTAGACTTTTTAATTTTACCTTCTCACTATACTATAGTATAGAGAAAGTATAGTGATCGCAAAAAAAAATCGATGTTGAGATTTTTGTGGAAATATCCGTTTTGGGACCCCCTGAGTCCAAAAAAGTGGTTTAAAAAAATGTCTGTCTGCATGTATGTATGTATATATAAAGCTAGAGAGAAAACTATTCGATCGATTTCGAACAAATTTCCACCCGACATGTCAATTAGGCCTGTATGTACAGATGCACGAAAAAAGTTTTGAACTGATTTTTGGGGGTTTTTGGCCGAAAAGGGGTTTGTTTTTCAAAACCCTTTTTAGTGCATCTATACAGGCCTTTTTGACATGTTTGGTGCAAATTTGTTCGAAGTCGATCTAATAGTTTTAATAATAATAATAATATCTATTAGTTACGCTCCTAATTTAATGTATCCACTCTCCTATGAAGTCACAGTGAATCTGTTTAATAATTTAAATATGTTTGTGAGAAAGTATGTGCCAGTTTCTGGTACTGTTTATTTTAATTGTTATGGTGTAATATATTATACTAGTTAGATAATATGCAAAAAGAGTAAAAAGCATTTTTATGCCTTTAAAAATATAGTTCTTAGTTACTTAAAAAACCAATACCCATCCATTACCAGCGCTTTGTTGAAGGATATCAAAACATACAATAATTTGTGATATGTAGTTTTTAAGATAGCCTACTCCTGAAATGTTACAAAAAAAACCCACCACCTAAATTTTAAATTAAAAATTTAATATTTCGGAAAAACAATAGGCTTTACAGGAACTGATCCCAACTTTTGTGAAAACATTAAAACAAACAAATGTTTCCGTACAGGCGATGGTCTTCTCCTTTCACTGGTCTTCACCAACAATGTTGAAAGCCATTTAATCCATATTACAAAAAAAAAAGGGAAAGCCAGTGTCAAGCCATTTTAATAGTGAGTATATGGCGTGTCGATGCGTTATTATTAAAGGGAGGATATCCCAGTCCGCAATATTAAACCTGATACCCGTAAGAGCATGCTACAGAATAAGTCATTTTTCCCGTTAAATCCGAAATCAAACAGAAAACTGCATCTTTCTAAAAATTCTTGTTAAAATAATAACTGATTTTGGGGGGGG
>JAGFPH010004161.1:41081-53587 GCA_018207615.1 Philaenus spumarius
TTAACGGAAAAAAATGACTTATTCTGTAGCATTGCTCTTATGGGAATGCTAGGTAAACCGTTTATAACTATAGGTATAGTTAGCTAATATGCAAAAAGAGTAAAAAGCATGTTTATGCCTTTAAAAATATAGTTCTAAGTTACTTAAAAACCCCTACCCATCCATTACTAGAGCTTTGTTGAAGGATATAAAAACATACAATAATTGTAATTTGTGATACTGTATGTAGTTTTTAAGTTATTCCAAATGTCACTACAAAACCCCATCCCCTAAATTTTAAAGTAGACTTTAAAGTCTACTTGTTGCGGCGTGGACTGTTGACTCACAAAGAAGAATTAACTAAAAATCATTATTTTTAGCAATGACTTTAAGATTCCTTGAATATAAGCATTCTAACGAGAACTGTTTTCAAAGCTTTGTGAATTCAAAATTAACACGGTCGGACTATTAACATATCAGAAAATTTATTTTAAATTTGAATGCTTTAAACTTTGTGGAAGTTTATTTTACAGTTAAGTGACTAAATCTAAAGTAGTTTGATTGATCCAGTGTTTACAAAATTTCAATTATTATAAAATAAAAACGTAACAACTGATACACAACCCTTTTTCTCATGTCATTCATCGTTAATTAGGTCTAACTGTTGTAGGGGCCTACTGCTATATTCTTATTAAATGCACGTTATTGTCAATATTCTTTCAAAGTTATTCATTTACCTGCGAGTTCTAGTATTGTTCAAAACAAATTAATTTAGCTAATAGAAAATTAATTCAAAACACGTTGGTTATTTATCTGCACTAATAATATAAAGAGGTTTTTTTTAAGAGGGGGTAATCTCTGATTGAAAAAATAGTTTTGCTAATAAAAAACTTCATTATCCCTGAGTAAAATAAGGTATAATTAATTTTGATAAAAACATTGTTTTTCAATATTTGTAAATTTAGTCGGAAAAATTCTTAGGTTAGGCCTGGACTGATGAATTACCATAGTAACCATTGAATAAAATAACTGATAAAACAGCTGTATGTCTAATATTTCCATTAACACCTGATTTCACACTTTGAAGCATCTATTTGCATTTCTAACTTTTAGGTTAGGTTATCTTATACTGTTTTTTTTTCTTTTCTCTGTTAATTGTTCGTATTTTTGCATGTCACGTGATAAGATAGGTGTATATATTATTCCGGTGTTTACAAGTTATGTATTCATAAACATTTTGAGAAATTAAGTAAATAAAAAGGAAAGCTTCTTTCGTTTGTACTGAACAAATTCTTTCATCTGATTTTTAAGTTTTCTTATTATTCCTAAATTGTATATTTTTAGCACGCTCGATAACAGCTAGGGAAATTACATATAGAAAACAAGATGGTTACCTTTCTAAACCGATATTGTTCTCAATAAATAGACAAAGAATGACAACACTTTCAGGCATTTCTTGACTTCATTAAATTTAAACCGCTGTCTCTTACGTCACCAGCTATGGTGGTATGCTCTGACGTCATAATTCAAACACACACAACAATGTCCTGACTGTGGTAGTGTGCCTCGTCCCAGACCAAGGTCAGATAGAAGTCATTCCTAATTTCCGAATTCTTCTTGTGACGTCATCTTCCAACCGTTGAGCAATCAGAAGTCTTCAGAAGTCTGTGTTGTAGTTACTCATATTGGATGTGTATTTGTGTGAAATTAGGACTTGCTAAGATCAACCATCAATTCCGATCCTAATAATTATGATAGTTTTACAACAATGTGGTAGGCACACCAAAAATTACTAAATAACTTTATTTAAATCTTTGGAGTCATTTGTTTTTATTTAGTCATGTAAAAAATATATTTGCCAGTTATTAATAATTTTAAAATAAAATAATTCCACCACGCAGCTGGACAGCTAACATGAGTTAAGCAAATTTCCAAAATTAAGTTTATGTGCCTATTTTTTAGGGTTTCAACCAACAATTTGGAAAGTAGGTCTACTCACGAAGGCATTGAACAGCCGTTTGTATGTACCCGGTACGCAATGTATTAGTAGAATTTGTTTGCGCCTAGTGGCATCGCGAGTTTGCACCACTTGGCTTCGAACCGGGTACTTTTACGGTATTTTACATTTTGATCGATTTTGGAGGAACCAAGCGAGCTATAAGGTCGCGTAAAAAAACAAAATGTGCAAAATAACATCCTGCATTTATATCATTAGAAAAAACTCTACAAAATTTCATTCTCGTAGTAAAAATCTCAAAAAATAGTTAATTCCGGTCAAAAAACGTACTTCCGGTTGTTGGATTTTTTTGGCTAACGAACTCGTCCGAGCGACATAGACAACCAACATATGTACCAAATTTGAACCAAATCGGACTTAAATTGCAGCCGCTAGAGTGCGAACACATATAAATATATATGATTTTTAAAGACACCCCAAAACGCTTTCTGGGGACCATGATCGGTGCTCATTTGCTACTCCCGACCTTGGGTCCTACCATAAGGGCCACTGCATAGCTCATTTTTCTTATGGAATTCGTTAATAAACCGCACTGTCGGCCGTTTTACCAAATATATATAGAGTATTCACAAAGTCCCTTAACCCGTCTCTATATTTTAGTTAGTGAAAATAAGTTAACAAAACTTTGTATGTACAGATGATTTTTTTTTTTACATTTCGGACCCTCTATGATTTTGGTGGGGTTAACAATTTCAAAGGAAGAGGTAGGTCATGCATTACACCATTGAAAAGCTTATTAAAAGAGAAACATAATGGTGCAAACTATAGAGCTTAATATCTTACTTTGTCTCGAAGTAAAGTACTTCGTTCAACCTTGTCAGTATACATAGAAACTCAGGTACATTAGTGGTACCGTGTTACATTTAACCTCAACCTACAACTTGACTTGTTCCTAATATTAACAAATTAATATCCTGCTTTGATGTTATGATGAAAGTATCATTTTCCTGAACTTGATTGGCCATTACAATACTTTGAAACGAAGCAAGATATTAAGCTCTAGTTTGCGTCATTCTGTTTCTCTTTTAATAAGCTTTTCAACTGTGTATTACATGACTTACCTTCACAATTAAAATTGTTAAGAATTTTAGTAATATGGGATGAGTTTTTTCTTTGATTATTTAGACCCACGATTTTTCGTTTTCACTCATTTGACCAACGATAAATAAAAAACCGACTTACTTAATCAAAGTCGTATTTGATCAACATTTTTTTCGTAAAAATTTTACATTAAAATGATGTATCATACACGACTACCTTCCCATTAAAAGAAAATTAAGTTCATTGCAAGATGGCGGACAAAAAGTGGCTCCTTTATGGCTGCGAATAACTGCATTTATTTCTATCTCATGAGACTCGTACCATTGAGATACTAAGACTTTTCAGTATACAGTATAGGCAATTAATATTTCGATTTCGTATAGGTTAATCACCCTATATAGGCCTAAACAATTTGCCATCCCAACAAACAGAATGTATTTATTTATAACATTTTAAAATATAATACGTAAAGGAAAGTTAGTTAAACCTTTAGGATGGGATTTACGAAATGGCAGCAAATCTTTTACATCTATACAATTATTTTGTTAAACCGATGAACCCAGTCGGCTGTATATGTGTTAATACACAACTACAACTAAATATATGTTTGTACATAACCTCCTGTAAAAAGTGTTTATTATTTTAAAAACTGAAATAACATTTACTGGCATGCAAAGATTAGTATAAATATCCAAATAATAAGTCTTGGTCGAACGATCTGAAGTAGTCGTCCTTGGCAGTCGCCGAGTGAATACAGAATGCAGGATTATATATAATAGGCCTACATGGAAAATATAGGAACTATATTATTTTGTTTATACATACATATGAAACTAAATTCAAACATAGTTTATTTACTCGCGTTGTCAACAGGTCTTCGACCAGTTCAATTCAACTTTTATTTCTACTGATAATTATTATTATATTTCTTTTTTTTAAATTCACCTAAACGGCATTATCTTGTTAAAAACCCCAACAAGTATAGTATAAATAATTATAAGAATGAATTCTGAAGTTTAATGGTATATCATTTGAACAAATTATAAATAATGCAACATAATATTACGAATCTTAAACAGGAAATCTGATGCAGGATAATTAATAAAAATAAGTACTGTATTAATATTAAAATAACTTTGAAGTTAATAAACAAAATAAACGATACCTGGAACTGGCACATACTTTCTCACAAACACATTTAAATTATTAAATAGATTCACTGTGACTTCATAATTGTAGGTGGGGTAGGAGAGGTTATTTAATAAAGTAGGAGATTAACTAATAAATATTATTATTATCTAGAGAGAAAACTATTCGATTGATTTCGAACAAATTTGCACCAAACAAGTCAATTAGGGCTGTATGATTGTACGAAAAAGGTTTTGAAAATTTGTTGGGAGGGGTAGGAGAGGTGATTTTTTATTAAAGTAGAAGATTAACTAATAAATATTATTATCTAGAGAGAAAACTATTCGATCGATTTAGAACAAATTTGCACCACACTCGTCAATTAGGCCTGTATAGATGCACAAAAAAAGGTTTGGAAAATTTTGAAAAACAAACCCCTTTATGGCCAAAAAAAAAACCCAAAAATCAGTTAGTATTATTATTAGCTGAACGAGAATTTTTAGAAAGATGCTGTTTTTTGCATATGGTAGGGTACATTAAAGGCTACAAATAAGCCAAATTTTATCAAAATCGTTAGAGCCGCTTTTTTATAAAAAATAATAACAGATTTTTTGCCAAAAAGGGGGTTGTTTTTCAAAACCGTTTTTCGTGCAGCTATACAACAGGCCTACTTGACATGTCTGGTGCAAATTTGTTTGAAATCGATCGAATAGTTTTCGTTCTAGCTTTGTATACATACAGACAGACATGTTTTACAAACCACTGTTTTGGACTCCGGGGGGTCCCAAAACGAATATTTCCACAAAAATCTCAACATCGACTTTTTTTGCGATCACTATACTTTCTCTATACTATAGTATAAGTGAGAAAGTAAAAGGCTTTCTTCAAAACTGTAAAAACTTACTAACAAGAATATTGTTCCACATTTGAAAAAATTTCTTCATTTCATGTTTCTCGTTGTTCCATTTTATGAATTTGTGTACAGTATGGGTTAATTTTGTGACAATACAGTACTTGGCATTTAGTTTTTCCTCGGCCAAGTCGTCAGAGTAATATAGTTTTCAGGATAGGGGTGGAATCGGTGGCGGATCTAGCCTGGGGCAGCTGCCCCCCCCCCCCCCCCGTTTAACCGTGATTTTTTCAAGAAATTTTTATTAGGAGCTTAGTTTGATGACAAAACAAAAATTAATATGTTTTGAGACTTAAAAGTTTTTGTTCTGAAAGAAACTTTTATAACCTCAAAGCAGAACTTCTAACGTATTATAGCCTACATTAATTCTTTAATTCATATTTTAAGAAAATCAACTTCATAAGACTTATATTGATTGCAGTAGTATAATCTACGGTAGGTTTTGTTTAAGTAGGCTACTACAGATGATAGGTGAAATCAGCGGTTATATAATATTGTTACTCACGTATGTACACTCGCTTTTAATAGTAGTTGATAATTCAAGGCAAATTAAGTTTAGGAATATTGTTTATTAAGTCACTTGACTGCAATTTTATAAACACTTTAAAAATAAACTCTATAGCCCTGACGGCCTAATAAAACCACGAAGTTAGTTTAAAATTATAAAATATTAAAATTATGAGTTATATTTATATGTATAAGTTTATAAATAACATGAAATAACAAAATTATTTTGTAATGATGGGTAACTTAATATTGGTATTGTATAATCTTGAGATGTTTATTTAGTTTAAATAAAGTAGTTTATAACATAGATATAGGCCTACTGTATATTTTGTAGGTTTATATTCCTGAAGTGTTAATAATTTGTTAAATACTCATACTCTCAAAATGTCAAGTACATGTATTGCTTTAAATACATAAATGTTGACAAAAATCTAAATAATTGTTAACAAAATAACCACAAATGTATTAAAAAACTTGAATTATCAAAATTAATAGTTTTTTCTTGAAAAACTCTACAGAACAACAAAAAGGTAGTAAATAACAAAAAGTAAATAAAAAAGAACAATATTTATTCAATACATATTTCTAGGTAACAAATATTTTAACTACGACCATCTCATTCATATTGAAAACTGACATCTTAAAATACTGTTACATTATCATCTGGGAACTTAAATTCTAATTATTACAAAAATCATTAATACTGTACATATCAATAATATAGATATTAACAATGTCTTGTTAATTGTGATTTGTACTATTGGTATAAGCCATGTTTGTTTTGTTGTATTTCAAAAACAAAACCAAGTATAAAAGATGAAAACTTAACAGAATATCATAAGCCTAGGATAGCTACAATGGTTTAACAGTGATTTGAGTATGTAAATGGTGAAATAGTACAACCATTAGTTTAAATAATCTGCTAATAATTAAATATATGAAACAAACATTTAACACGTGATACTTTGAAACTAATGTTTGTATTGAATTCTTTTACCAACCAACTTCAAAAGTACCTATATAATTAGTTTACTGTTTCGATTCTGTAAATATTAACAATAAAATAATAACATTTGGCTTTATTTTAGTAATTTTAAACAAAATTAATACCACATAAGTATTTTATATTATAAAATTTTTCTAGAAAAAAAAACAAGTTGAATTAATTCCAGATTTAAACAAATAATATGTACATTTTGTTAACAAGAGTGCTCATGTACAACTACTTAACAAAGTCCTAGTTTACCATTTTTTTAAATCAGATACCTAATCTTAAAATGTAAATTAATTTTATTGTTAATATTTCAAAATATGGCATTTAGACACAGGAAGTACAGTAAAACTATAAACATCAACATAAGTTTGTCAAACTTAAAGAAAACAAAAAGGAATCCACCTAAGCCTCTAACATGGCTTTATCACATTCAATGTAATGAAATCTTAAAGGGCCACTACAAACAAATATAAATTAATGTTAACCAACACAAAATGTCTTCTAAAAAACAAACAAAACTTCAATGAATAGTTGTATAACTGTAACAATGGTTGAATGCACACTGGCTTATTGTTGGTAACTAACTGTCAACAATTAGGAATTACATAAAAACAATAATTTCAAACTATAAGTAGTATGGCAATACACAATAATTGGAATGTTTAATTTTAGACTTTTCAAAATATTGTTTGTAACTTGTACATTGTAACTCACGCTGAGAAAGCTTAAAATTGCAGAAATCTTTATCAAAATTTGTAGGTTAAGAACATTTCTTATGATTTTAGAAAATAATTGGAAACAATTTTTTGTACAATCATGAGAAATGTTGTTACCATAATTTGACAACTCATCTATCAAATATGCTTGAAATATAAATTTTGTTTGGTATTTATAAGTTTAGGCCAATAATATTACCATTCTCAACAAATATTAATTTGTATGCTTGTTGTTTAAAAGTAATACTCTCAGATAACAGAAAGAAGATGGTGGATAATTTACACATTATCATGAACTAGATTAAAATTTATACTACGATTTTGTCCTACAAGAGTTATCACAGACAAAAATACAAATTTTATGTTTGTAAATAGGCTACCACATGATAGGCTATTTTATTGGCATAAACTTAAAAACGCGGAAATCTTTATAAACAATCTTGGTGCATAGGAGCAAACTATCAGGTCTAAGTACACGTAGGCTTTCTAATTACTAATTGTTAACCTGTTAAACAAATTTATCGCAATTGGTTCAAATATGTTATGGTTATTTATTTATAATATCAGGAAACTTGTAAGAACCTTTCACTTAATTGTTTGTGTGAAAAGTTCAAAATACAAAATATACACTAATAAACGTAGGAACATAATATTTAAAAAAAATGGAATGTAATAAAAACAATTCCAACTACTTATCATACAAACACAAGGCTAACAAATTTTACAAACATCTGGAAATAAAAACAATTTAACCTGGCATTTAGGAGTAGGCCTACAATTAATTGAAAATACTGTTTGTTGATATCCCTGAAATTGTATAGTCTGACAAACTGACAAACAAAATAAAAACCAAACAAATCTTCAATTAAATACAATTGAGCAATTATCTGTACTTATTGCAATTTGATTATTTTTAAGCTCATAAAGTGTATAAATATGAGAACAATAATAAAAACCACACTAGAGTAAACTTAATAGGAACAGAAATATGGTAAAATTAATAATAACTTGTCTATGTACAACTGTCAAAAGACAAACATATAGGAATACAAACAATGGCAGAGGAAGACTACAAAGTTTTTAATTAGACTATATTTGTACTATTGCATTTACTGAAACTCCTTTTAAAATTGTCTTCCTAGTAGCGGTAGATGAATCAAAAGATTCAATATATTGAGATAATTTTGCAGTCTTCCTACTCAACCAAAACATAACATTTTAAACTGTCTTATGGCAAAAACTTACACATTAAGAGATCAGTCTGGACTTATTTTGAAGCAAGCTTTCGGCAAATTTCAGCAATTTAAGAAAATTATTATATTTTAATATTGTACAGCAAGAAAGAAATATTTGTTAATCCCAATGGTTTAATAACTAATTCTACTATAAGTACGGATGTATTTGGAGACTTATTTCAAAATATTTCAAAAACAAACTAGGCGAGTTCAAATCAATTGAATCTTAATGTATTTCAAAAACATTTATTATAAGTTTGATAGCATTTAATACTTCAAGAAGGCTTAGGCCTACTTTTATACAGCACAAACTTTGACTAATTATTGAATAGACCCAGTGGTGCATAAATGACTCCACATTGGAACACGTACAAAAAGGTTAGGTTACCAGTACTTCTTAATGTTTTCTCTATTAAACATGGTAATCTGGTGTATAAACTCAATGAGCCAATATTTTTATTAAAAACTGTTCTAATTCTTTATCAGAGAGAGAGAGAGAGATATGTGAACCAGAAAAACTGTATAAATTGGGATTTAACAAATACTTATTTGTTTTCAATAATTATAAAAACTTGGTTAATTTAAATATGCTAGATATAAAGTTAAAAGTTTGCTTCAAAATGTACATTACCGGATGTCAGTGCATCACTTGAACCACAGGAACTGGTAGCAATAATGGATCTTCAGGTTGTAGGATCTTGTGCTGAATAGGAAACTGCTTGGCTATATTCTGTTTACGTTTATGCGTTTCCAAGTGTTTAATCATATGGTCTTTTCGAATGAATCCTTTCCCGCAGAAAGTGCAAGCAAATGGTTTATCTCCTGTATGTAGACACATATGGCGACGCAAATCGGTCTTGTGATTGAACTGTTTTGGACAAATTTCGCATTTGTAGGGCTTCTCTCCTGCGTGTTTTCCCATATGATCTTCTAGCAGTGTTACGATTTCAAAACGTTTACCACACTTATCACACTTGTAAGGTTTATGTCCAGTATGGAAAGTTTTATTGTGTTGAGTCAGATAACAAGCTTTATTAAACACTTTGTCACAGTCATCGCAGCGGTGAGGTGGATGCGGACATTTTTCAGTCGTATCGATTATGGTACTGCTCACTGAATTTTCTTCTTGTTTAATTTTCCGCTCTATTTCTTCTTCGGTCGATGTTGACACTAAATCTTCAGACGGTAATAATACACAAACGGTTTCGTCGAGACTATTACTTTCAGAATTGTTATGCTGCGGACTGAAACTGTTAGTGTCCGCAGTATCAGAAGAATAATCCTGTATTGGACTGGGTGCAGGATATAACGACTCAAAATGAGCTGGACTAAGCCCCCCCACGTTATTTTCTGACGTACTGACGATTTGAGAATGATATGGTGCGAATGTTGGTAAAATACCACCAAAGTTACGAGAAAAACTCGGCAGAGGTTCGTAACTGGTGTTTCTTGCCCAAATCGGATGATAGTCGAGATGATCTAATATCTGTACGTCGAAGTTACCAGTAATGCTGGTAACTGTTTGAGGAGTAGTAACGCGGGGGGGCTGGAAGTTTGGGTAAATCGATGTACCCTGAGGGTATGATGCCATCGGCGTTGTTGGAAAAGGTAGGAAACTCTGGTCCTGCATTGATGGCATAGTTCTCATTTCCTCCCGTAGAGTAGTCGGGAACTGTTGAGTAGAAGGCAGAAGCAGGCCCCCCGAAATTTCCGAAGGGCCTGCCAGCGAGTTTGGGGGATTCCCTAAAAAATGTAGCTGTTGTTGGTGTTGCGGGATTTGCGTCCTTTCGAATTCTTCCATTTTAGGAGTTATAATAGGAGGCGGTTCTTCCATCTGAGGTGTTGGTGGAGATTCTTGCTGCTGTGCCGAATACAACGACTCTTTCTGCGGATGGTGATGATTACTTATTGGTAAACCTGCAGGATCTGGCACTCCGCTTTGTTTAACTGCGTTTTTATGCAACGTTGTATTATAATGACGTTTTAAATGTCCCGAACTTGTAAACCACTTGTTACACGCTGTACAGTTGTACGTTTTAGGCCGTCTAGCTTCGTTAGACTTCCACGAACCTCCTGATTTGGAAGATCCAGAACTCTTCTGCATATGTTGATTAGCTAAAGGAACTTGAGATGAGGTAGTTATCGGATGCTGTAGAGGTAGTTGTGGGCTGATATGATGATCGTATTGATATGTTTGAGGAATCATTTCTGACTGAGGATTAATTGTTGTAGTTGTAACGTTATAATCAGGAGAAGGCAATTGATTTCCATTGATTTGATGTCCAGGGTTAAACATTTTTTTATCCTGGGCCATGTTATTTAACCATGGCAAAGATAGTTCGTTACTTTGTGAGTTTTGACTTTGTTCGCCTTGAGGCGGCTGATAAACATGAACCTTGTGCGAATCTAAGTCTAAAATTTCAGCTTGAGGTTCGACTTTAATCTGACTTATTCGATCGAAACCATTATTAAAAGTAAAATTAATATTCTGTGTTGGCGGATGGGCTGTGGACAAATGTTCTATCAGAGATTGTTGGGAATCACAAATAAATCCGCATTTATCACACTGTTGTGGAGTCTCCGGTCGTTGTAAACCAGGCGATGACGAGGAACTGATTCCGTTATTTCTATCAGAATAAGAATGATGTTGATAAGGATGAAATCTAAAAGAAGGCTGTGAATTTTGTAAAATATGTGAAGCTGAATTTGGCGTACTGGTAGGTCTGTGAGGAAAATCAGAACCGGAACCTAATATAAAAGCAGGCTCATCATTGTGGGAAAAATTAGGACTCAATGAACCCGATGGTTTTATGTCTATCGATGAGGGTCGCATATCGACAGACGGCGGTCGCATATCCGCGGAGGACGGCCGCATGTCTACCGAATGCGGACGCATATCCGCAGAGTTTTGTCGCAATTCGGATTTTTTTCTTAAATCTGAATTATGACCGGGTGAAAATTGAAGGAACGAATTAGGAGGTGTGGAACGATTAACGGAGAAATTGAAACTAGGCGAGAACCTGTCCATTACTGCGTCACTAGAATCCGGCTGCACAACGCGCGAACTAACTTTATGATTTGGTTTCACATTGTTGTTATTGTTAGATTCTTCCGCCGAAGTGGTAGCCCACTTGCTTAAAAGGTTCTCCTTATGATATTGTAAATGTACGTCTAAAGATTTACCACTGTCAAAAAACACACCACAATCTTTACAATGATGTTGTGCTGGCGATCGGCACTGTTCCATGATTTACTAATTACCTGTTACAGTGGTCTCCATCCGCACAAAACTTTTACACAAAATATCACTGTCCTAAAACGTAAATAAATAAACTAAAAAAATTACAACTCAAAACTTTACTAATATCACATTGTTAATATTTTCATGCGTGCACTGATTTTAAACATTTTTAGAAATCGAAAATCTACGATGTTGAAAACTTTTGGCATCGATTGTACCGGCCGAACTTGAATTCATGCAAGAGCACAACACACTGTGAATTCGAGTCGGTAACTGGCGGCCCAAATAAACTCCCGGCATGGTCCAAGGTCCCCCCCTCTTAGCCACCCCTCCGGATATTCTCCACCAACCGCAGGCGTTTCTCTTGCCCCTGCTACCCTCAAATTTACTCTTACTACCCCCTCCTCCGCACTGTAATCTCTTTCTCTCGTGAAAGATGACCCTCTCTATCTTGCGCTCTCTCTCGCTCTTTAACCATCCTGGAGTTTCTGAATCTAAATTATTACAATGAAGGGCGAACTAGGATGTTAAAATTATTGTCAAACAAAATAAATTGTTTTTATAAATCCGAAAGGTTTATTATTGTTAATTAACTTTCTAAATCAGCTGTTTAAAATTTTTACTTTTAGACCCTATATAAATATTTGAATGACAAATATGTAAATAGTTGTACAAAATTATGTATCCAAGATTAAACCGGTGAAATATTTACATTAATCTCTATTGAATAGCAGTAAT
>JAGFPH010004161.1:53687-66519 GCA_018207615.1 Philaenus spumarius
TTAAACCGGTGAAATATTTACATTAATCTCTATTGAATAGCAGTAATGCTATGTTTGATAAACAGGCCTATGTACAAGTTTGTACAAAATACATAGTCAACATAGGCCTGCCAAATCTTTCTAACCTATGCACTATTTTTCTAGAGAACAACCAAATCGATTTGGTTGAATTCCTATCGGAAAAGATCATGAATGTAACATTTATATTTGATTTAGTTAGTGTATTTTCAACAAGCAACTGTAGAATGTTTTCATTATTATTATTGTATGTATATAATTATAGTTTAATTAACACTTGTAGCATACTGAATAAAAACTCTCTAAAAGGAATTACTCATCGCAAGGACCAATGCAAATATTTATAGGCCTGCTTATGTCAATACACATAAAGGATATGCAGCCCAAACAGTTGCAAATACTAAATTGCTTCCTTCGATCGTACAAAAAAACCATTATTTGGAAAATTTGCAAAATATTGTTTAGCTTCCTCAAACTTCGCCGTAGGCCTACAATAACGTTGAAATGCAATTTTAATGAATTTTTAAGATTATTTAATTTAGTTTTATAATTCCCCAGTATTATACGTGTTTATTCAGGTGTAGTTTGTACTAATAGTTTTAATCGAACTTAGGAAACAGACAACATAAATCCGGATTAGTATAAGTCGTACAATTTAAAAAAATGTTGTTAGGATTTTATTGAAGTTGGTCAAAATATAATCTTTAAAACCCCAGAAACATTATCAACCACTTTTAGAATTAATTTTAACGCTTTTGTCCTCCAAATTATTTCCACAACTACACAGTTTGTTCGTTCGAATGTAGACCAATTTCTTTTGGTAGACCTAATACTAAAGATTTTACGCAGACTTCGTGATTCATTTTTAAGTAGTCGGCCTAAAAATAACCTAAACAATGCGCCAATGTTTTCCTTTTTGAAAACTAGAATTTGCGTATTGTTTCAGAAATAGAAACAATATTTATTCTTGTTTCAATAACAAATTGTTTAAAAAGAAAACCACCTGTAATTATAATTGTATATTCTAATTTGTAAATGAGAAGATCAAGCTTAAATTGGCAAATAAATTAACCATTTACAAATCTGAAAATTTTAAAGTTTTTTCGCTATGCTCATATTTTGTCGATATTTTGCAGATGTGCAAATAAATCTCATTCGAGAAGAATTTCAGTTCTTCTGCCTATTCTACTTTATCAGTTGTAACATTCTTGAGCAAGTCGTAGAATGCTTAGGATAGATAACAAGAATAGATTTGAAATAGGCCTACTAATTTGATAAAATTTAAAATGATAGGCTTTGTCTAGTCCAAAGCTGGCTTTCAGGCGTTTATTTGACTTAAATTTTGTTTATACTTCGATTATAGCTATAGTAGTTGGTATAAATGTTAACTAAATTATATGCATTACACATTTTTAGTTTATTGGTCACGTAAATTAAAAAGAAAAAACGGAACTCTTATAAGATATTTCGTTTGTCGGTCTGTTTCCGGAATTAATACAGGTACACAATGAAATTTTACACAGTTATAAAATAGGCCTATGCTAACCGACGAATGTTCCAATAATCAGGCTTCAAAAATATTTTACTAAAAATAAGGGGGACAAACATTGGTAAATTTTCTGATGCTGTTGTGTGGGCATCGTTCAAAAGACCTTTACTACGATATGAAAACAATGTTTTTGGAATTTGTTTCATGTAGTTTTCAAGATTTACCAGAAAACGTTACTCAAAAACTCATCCTCAGCCTGCTGTTTACGAAAATAATAATTAAATAATGCAGCTAAAATGTTTAAAAAGTAGTGTTAGACGTTGTAGGCCTACTTTAGATTACGAAACTATAGCCTACAGCATGTGTTTCATTCAGGCAGCAATACCCCACTATATATAGGCTACACAAATTTAGGAATTTACGAAAGACAGTTATATTGACTACCTATACTGTATGACGTGTTGGTGCTGGCATTTTGGGATGGCTGACGTTACGGATCTTCGAAAGTTAGACTTGCATTTCTTAGGTTAAGAAAAACAAGTGATTTCGTGATTTAGTGATTTTGTAGTCTAGGTTACATAAAATTCTTAGATTTTATTATTGTTTATTTTTGTTTAAAGACACTGGAATGTGTGTTTACAAAATTATACGGTTTTATTTTATTTTTTTAAAATTAAGTTCTGTATGGCCTACGTGCCATTGTCGAATCATGTTATAGGCTACATTTTAATTAGTCCAAGTCTAGAACTTGTAAATATCAATACGAGGCTGAAAGTGAAATAAACAGTTTGTGGAATAGGCCTACACAAAAGGAAATTCAGTTCTAGTGTTTTTTAAGCTTCAGTCAGAATTAGATAGTTCAAGAAAATAATATTTTGAGGTTCCCTTAAGAAATGTTAAAAAGAAGATGCAGGTAGGCCCATAAGTATGGGCAAGGACGGGCTTGAGCCCCTAGCCTATATGTTTTTACAGTTTGTGGAGTAAACTCATAAGAGTAAAATAAATTACGCGTATCGACGTATTAATAATTTTATAAATTAGTCTTCAAACGAGGATTTGTCTAATGTTTAGAGTCTTGCATATTTATAAGGTAGGCCAACCACAAAAACCTTCACTTTTAGCAAATAGTTACGTAAAGAAGCCTACAATAAGATTTTCGAAAATGTTAAATTTAGTTACTAAAAGTTGAACTGTTGTACACTACAGTTTCTCTTCCGATTTCAATTATTGTAATTATCGTATAAGGACGTTTTCAAATAATATCGTTTTTAAGTTTTTTGACCTCCACGTTTTTGTATTATAGGCCTACTTATTATGTGTACGGTATATTTAATTTTGTTTAAGACGTAAAAATAATTTCCGTAAAGACAACATTCTAAAATATTTGTACCGGCTTTTTGAGTAAGTCTATTTGCGTTCAAAATGAAATTTGAGTCCTTCCTTACAAAAAAAAAAAAAATGTACCAACTGGTGGGGTCAGACCAGTTACGATGAATACTTAAATGTTTAAACATTTATGTATTCATTGCCAGTTACTTTATGAAAAAGTAAGATGTAGGCCCATTCCTATAGGTACTGTCGTTGTTTACATAGTAGGACAAAGGAACTGCTAATTACAATATAAGTTCGTAGAGCTAAGGATAAGTAGGCCTAAATAAAATAATTAACATTTGTAAAGGCTGATTAGCTTTAAAATATTTACACAAAATCAAGCCTAGTTAATAATTTAGGTTGTGTTTATAACTTTCAAAACTAATGCTCGAAACTTTTGACCGGGACAATCTAGATATTACAATTAATTAGGCCTGACACATGTTATTAAATCCATTCGAGCGTTATAGGCCTACTTTACTATTTCAAAAAGATTTCATTTGTGATTTGAATCCTTGATATTGAATGCAATCTATTAACCCAGAAGCGGCAATGTTAATTAAAATGAATTTTTTGGCATTTGCAAGCATTTTTTTTTTAATTCACCAGATATAAGAGTTAGGCCAATGAATACTTAAGTATTCATTGGTTAGGCCCTATATCCCAATCAAAAAGTGTTACATAGTTTTTTTTTGTAGAGAAAGGTTCAAAGAATTAAAATATACCAGTAAAAAATGTATTGATGTAAATTTTACAAAGTTATTAGCTCAAGAAACAAAAAATGTTCAGTAACGAAAAAAACGTTCAACTTTAGGCCTACATAAAAAGTAGTAAACATATTTTGCATGTTTTTAAAAATGTACAAAAGTTTTGTAATTTAGTTCCAAATAGAACTGAATAAAAATAGGACATCAATTTCAAATGTCTTCCTACTACAAGACTGCTAACAAAATTAGGCCTAGTTTGAATAGTAATTTAGTAGTTTATGCTTTGCCAAAAAATGAAATATTATTATAACAAAGTATAGAGAACAAATGAAAGAATTAAACTTGATTATTTCATAAAATTATATGACTTGGTGTTCTTGAATCACAAAATTATATCAAAGGAATAAAAACTCTCACGTACGAATCCTATACAAGATACCGTGTGACCACCTTCCAAAGCGTGGGAAAGCCGAGTTTTAACTTTCCCACTTCATTTCAAATCCGGTATAATTAAGCAAAATACGTTTGTGTGTTTTATGAGTTTTAAAAAACAAAAAAAATTATTCAGTTTAAGCCCCTTCTTTAGATAAATTCGGCCGATTTTAATTCTTTAAAAATAACTTTAAAACTTTGCACTTACAAATAACCAAGCCTCCCGCGCCCAGGGTTCCGTAGCGCTATCCATCTCCTAAAAAATACACCCACGTACTCAACACAGCCATGGTTAATTTGAATAAATTTTACATTCGTTTTGACGGCTTGCAAGCATAGTAAGTAACTAACTGCATTTTTCATGTGTGACAAATTTGTAGTTTTCTCACTTAATTTCTCTGAATTATGGTTTTTTTAAATTAACAAAATCCGTATTTTATACCTTTAAAAAGTTTTTTTGTTCGTCTAAACAATGCTTTATTAGTGTTAAGAGCGTTTCTATACAACAATGTCTTAAAAGTTAAAGGTGTTTTTAAAACTGCACCCCCCTAACTTTTAAACGGTAAGTTGTATCCAAAAAAGTCTTAAAATAACTTGTAAATTCCACAATCATCATAAAATACAGGATGTTCCATAAAAAATTTGAAAGTTGACCGCCATATTGGAAAATATTTACACATATTTTAACTACATATTTTTTAATTTCTCAAAATCAAGGAAAGGTTCCGCATTTAAAGTTTGTTGTCAGATTTATAGTTTACAAGATACCAATGGTGGCCCACTTAAAAGACACCCTGTATAATATGACGTATAACCCTGTATTACTTTCCAACGGTTATATTTGGTTGTTGAAAACATAAAATGACTGCTAAATGGAAACCCAGGTACTAATGTTTTAGGACGTAGGCCTAATGTTTATGTCAGCAGTTTTCTTAGTTTTGATGCGGGTACTGTCATAAGTGATTTGAAGTGTTTGAGAATAGTGTACCGTATAGTGACAAGATGCAAAACAGTGCATAATATGCATATAAACAGCATGCATTCCGTAGAGTATGCTTGCAGATAATTGACTCTATTGTTATGTTCGTTTTCACGTAAAACCTTCAAAACGTACGCAAAGCAATAATTAAATTAGACTATCTTTCTAAATACTGACCCTTTTCAAAATCGTTGACAGTGGCTTTTGTGCTAAACTTGAAGGTCAACGACTGCCACAGATATGCCTAATTTAGGTAAATACGTTAACAATAGCTTCAACCCTTGTTGGCCTCCGAGAAATTCATTTAAATAATTCGTTTTAGATTTTACAGTTGTATTTTTGTTTGTTTGCTTTTTAAAGAATCACAGTTCAGAAACTCTATAGTCTACGTAAGGAGTTGTTGGTAAGTTCAGAGCAATTAATTGTCTAGTGATAACCTCGAAATGTAAAATCAGTTAGTTGAATATTCTTTTAAACGTGTGTTTTCGTGATCCTTATGTAATAAAAATTGTAATACGTTTAAAATAAATCTTTATATTTATAATAAACGGTACCAGAAACTGGCACGTACCTTCTCACGGACATATTTAAATTATTAAACAGATTCACTTTGACTTGTAGGGTGGGGTAGGAGAGGTGATTTTTTATTAAAGTAGGAGATTAACTAAATAAATATTATTATTATTATCTAGAGAGGAAACTATTCGATCGATTTCGAACAAATTTGCACCAAACACGTCAATTAGGCCTGTATAGATGCACGAAAAAATGTTTTGAAAATTTTTGAAAAAAACCCCGTTTATGGCCAAAAACCCCCCTAAAATCAGTTATTATTATTAGTTAAACGAGAATTTTTAGAAAGATGCAGTTTTTTGCATATGGTAGGGTACATTAAAGGCTACAAATAAGCCAAATTTTATCAAAATGTTAGAGCCGTTTTTTTATAAAAAAAATAACTGATTTTTTGGGGGTTTATTTGCCAAAGAGGGGTTTGTTTTTCAAAAATGTTCAAAACCGTTTTTCGTGCATCCATGCAGGCCTACTTGACATGTTTGGTGCAAATTTGTTCGAATAGTTTTCTCTCTAGCTTTGTATACATACAGACATACAGATATACAGACAGACATTTTGTAAAAACCACTTTTTTGGACTCAGGGGGTCCCAAAACGGATATTTCCACAAAAATCTCAACATCGTTTTTTTTTTGCGACCACTATACTTTCTCTGTACTATAGTATAGTGAGAAAGTAAAAGGATAAATATTTCGACTGTGTTGCCTATTTACTAGAATTCTACTGGGCCGATTTTAATCATTTTTATGTCGTTAGAAAGCTTCTTCAGAATATGGGAAAAATCTGCTTTATTGTGCAAGCATGTACCCGCCGAATTTGTGTTCCTACTCGATACAGTGACTAGATAAGTGCGGCCATACGGAAGCGGCCACCATGTTTAACCTAAAAGTAATGTCATCTGCTCAGAAGTATAATGTAAAGAATAGTGTTGTATTGCTTTGTAATTATAGTAGAAATTATCTCTTTGTTTTTTTATAAAGAAAACACACTTCATTTAATTGTTACAGTTTGGTACAGTAAAGTCCCGCTAATCCGAACTAATTGGGACCGAACCATGTTCGGATTAGCGGGAATTCGGATTAGCGGGAATTCGTAAAATATCAACGTATTGACATGTTAATGGGTAAATAATGTGCTGGGACATGTGCTAACGTCAGCTCTATACAGCTTTGATCGGCTTATGAACCGGTTCAGTGAAAGTCGGAAAGGAAATGCATTTCCTTCGATGACTCATAGCGCCGAGACGTTACCTACCCCTCTCTCTCCCGCGTTTCAAACATATTTTATAAATCACTGCACTGAGCACTAGTATAGTCAGTGTTTACTCTAGGGGAGTTTGATAAACTGTGTGCGCTTATTGCAAATTTATTGTAAATCTTTGTTCCGTGAGTGTTGAGTTACTTTACCGAGTCACTGTGCCTTATTTAGTTGTTCGTAGTCCTTGACGTCAACTGTTAAACATTAAACATGGCAAGTAAACGAAGTCATGCTTATTAAAAAGATTGGACAATGGTGACATCTTTTTATTAGCGAATTTCCATAGGAAAAATGAGCTATTGCAGTGGACCTTATGGTGAGACCCAAGGTCGGGAGTAGCAAATGAGCACCGATCATGGTCCCCAGAACACGTTTTGGGGTGTCATTAAAATTCATATATATAAAATTCATTAAATTCGCACTCTAGCGGCCGCATTTTAAGTCCGATTTGGTCCAAATTTGGTACACGCGTTGGTTGTCTATGTAGCTCGGACGAGTTCGTTAGCAAAAAAAATCCCAAAACTGAAAGTAACTATTTTTTGAGGTTTTCACTACGAGAATGAAATTTTTTAGAGTTTTTTCTAAAAATATAAATGTAGGATGTTATTCTGCACATTTTGTTTTTTTACGCGACCTTATAGCTCGCTTGGTTCCCCCAAAATCGACCAAAACGTACAATACCATACAAGTACCCGGTTCGAATCCAAGTGGTGCAAACTCGTGAGGCCACTAGGCGCAAACAAATTCTACTAATATATTGCGTACACACAGGCAGCTGTTCAACGCCTTCTTGAGTAGACCTATTTCCCAAATTGTTGGAAATTTGCTCAACTCACGTCAGCGGTCCAGCTGCGTGGTCGAATTATTTTAATTTCTCCTGTTTAAAGGTATTTTTTCCTGAACTCCGTTCGGAATAGACGGATTTTTGCATTAGCGGGACTCTACTGTATTTATTTTGAAATTAAATAATAAAAATTGTGTTAAAAAAATATAACAAATATAATACAAACAGATAAGAATTTAGGTCAAACATGGCTGCCGGACAGTAGGAAAAAACACCTCACTTGGTCCCACTGCCTTTATCTATAGTCACTGTACTACTCGCGTGCTTAGCCTGCTCTCTGGTGGTTATCACATCAACCGGAGAAATACTAGAAAAATAATATATCCGTTAATTTTGAATGTGCGAGAGAAAGCTGTGTTTAATAACACGCACATTGTCACGCATGCGCGTTTCAGTAAGTTTACAGTCAAGGTTACGTCTGTAATCCTCTAGTTCCCGCCTTTATGAAGCTTCCCTATATTTGCTAGCGGAAGAATGAAACGCACACAAACTCAATACCAGTAGTGTACAGCTCTGCCACTTGGAGAGCTGCGGTCAATCAGAAATGGAGATGGGAATTATTGTTACATTGTGGTAATAGTCTGCAACGTTCCACAGCATCTTGGTAATAGGTTGAAATAACGTATTAAATTTGTAACTTATTAATAGGTGGCGGGAAACTGCCGAGGTGTTATTTGATATAACGTTGCAGGCGAAATTACTGAAACTATTAATTTGGTAATATGATGTTGCGTTGCGGGCAAGTTACTAGTAGACGGTTTTAGCAAGGTGTATTTATTTATTTAGTATTTCCTTGCAGACGCGATTACTTTATGAAATGTTTCCGATATTCTTAAGTAATATTGTCTGCAGCGTTGCTTGAATAAAACAAGAAATACATTAACAAAATACATTAAAACAACAATTTTTAGAATGATTAGATATAAATATATAATATTAAAATAATAATAAGATTTAAACTTAGAGTAACTAGTAGTTCTGTCAACAGTAGACCTCGCCCGTTGAAATAACAAATGTGGTTTTGAGCTTAGGTTTGTGTTTTATGTAGGTTAATAATGCGTAAGGTAGCTACAAATATCGCGTTATTGGGGGAAAACTTAGAATTAAATATTTACATACTTAAATAACTAAAACTTAAAAATTTATTTACAGTTCCATATCATATTCCAATATTAGAAATAATGAAAACAAACGATGTTAAAGCGTCGTGATAGTGATCTCAACCCATGTACCAAAACTTCCCACAGTGTCCCACGGTCATTTTTTGTATGCCCTTTATCGCCGAGAGGTTTCATTTGTTTCATCTCATTTTGTAATTCAAGTAAAGCTAAGTCAAATATTTTTATGAAATTTACAATGATAATTTACAGGTATACAGTTCAATTCTTTGATTTATCCTCTACACTTTCTTATAATAATATGTCATTTTTGGGCAAATGATATATTCCTAAATTACTATTCAAAACAGGCCCGGTTTTGTTAGCAGTCTTGTAGTAGGAACATAAAAACTGGAGTTTTCAAAATAAGAAATTTGAAATTGATAAATATCTGTATACAATTGTATTTAGAACTAAATTACGAAACTTTTTTACATTTATGAAAAAAATTACAATAATTTTTACTACTTTTTATGTAGGCCTAAAGTTAAACATTTTCCTTTCGTTACTGAACGTGATTGTTTCTTGAGCTAATAACTTTCTTAATTTTACTTCGATATTTTTTTACTGTCATATATGAATTCTTTAAACCTTTATCTAGAAAAAAGCTATGGAACACTTTTGAATAATTGGTTTAGAATAAACGTATAAAAACATGGTTGAAATACAAAAACTTGGACGATTTTTAACAAATTCTAAGTTTATGGCCATTTTGTGAGCTTACCGTTAGAGATACGGAAAAAAATCAAGAATACAATTTTGTTTAAAATTTAATTTTCTTCTAGCAAAATGTTATTAGTTTTTAAATTCGACTTACGGTTAAGCCACAAACTGGCTTTGGAAAAAGCTTACACTGAGAGAAACGGTCCGGCCGCCATTTTTATTTTATTTAAGGGGTTAAAAATGAAAAATGGAAAAAAACCGTATATATACATGGCTCGGCTAGGAATAAGGAACATTCATGCAAAAAATCATCAAAATCGGTCAAGGCGTTTGGCCGTAATCGTGAGACTGACTCACAGACGAAATGCCGAACGGTCGAGTAAAAACGGAGACCTCGCTTACGCTCGGTATTGACTATTATTGAATTATTCATAACTCAAAATTTTAAAACGTCAAATTTTAAATACTCAGCTTCAAATTAAAATAAACATTAAAAAAATATTATTAATTTAATGTAAGGGTTCCAAGCGAGATTAATTTATGTTAAAAAGTTACCAAGATTCTCAAGTACAGTTCGAGCAAACTAGGAGTGCGTTTGGCCTAATGGGCGTGTTATCCCTTCTACTTCTCCTTAAACCTGCCTTGAATACATTTTGAAAGTTAGTAAATACACATATGAAATTTTTGTGGGAAAAGTAAAAAGAATGATGTAAGGGGAAGGGTATCTCAGGAAATACTTCCTGCCTTCCTGCTCTCTTTATTTGTCGATTCCAAGAACGCATTCTCCTCATAATTTTTAACACATGCGCAAAAGATTTGTCAACCCGTGTGATTTTATTATTCTTAGTTCTTGCGTTTTTTCCTAAATCAAATCATTTTTTTTGTAAATTGGACTTGATGTTTAGATTTTTGAAAGGTTCAAGTAAACTTGCCAACTTGGACCTTGAATATTTTTAAATATTAAATATTACCTTTTTTGTTTACTACTTATTTAGTAGATGTTTTGCTATTACAACTTTATAACGATTTCGGCCTACACAAAATTAAAAATAAGTACCCATATACAAAATGTCACAAAAACCTTAATGCTCTATGAAGTATTGAATTCAATACATTAAAATAAATTTTAAAATGTTCAGTAACGTTTTTTTTCTTCGAATTCGGACATTTATTTTTATTATCATGAATAACAATGTTAAAATTTTAAGTAATTGTGACTACATCATTTGGCAACCGTTTCCAATAAATAAAAAATAGCTGATGAAATTAGGCCTTTTACAGATGAGCACAGTTACTATTGTTGCTATTTTAACTGTTGTAAAAAAACTAATATAAAACTAAAATAAACTAACCGAATTCGAAAAATGTTTCTGAATATTTTCATTTATTATAGTGCATAGAATCCGATCCTGTATTATAGCACGATAAGATTTTTTTTTGACACCTGTATATATTTATAAATAAAAGAACTAATTTTTACACGTCCTGTTCACTAAGAAAAATGTGTTTATCACTTTTGTTTACCCTTACTTTACAGAGACAAACTAGGGTGTACAGTAAAGAACAGAGGTCTATTTTTTCTTAATTGAGGTTGTACTGATGACGCTGAACACAACAAACCAAGCGTGGGGACCTGGCTTTACTTCCCCTCTCTAATGCACGGTGGCCGTGGATGTTAAAGCGTCATTGCTTTATCAATCGTCATGGCAACCATCAATGGAAAGGTTCCGGGTTCAATTCCCATTGACCCCGAATAATTTTCTAAATGGTTTCTTAACAGATATCGTTGGCTGTGGTTCGGATTCCACGTAAAACTGTAGGTCCCGTCTTCATTAGCCCCTTAAGTGCAAAACAGTAGGACGTTAAACACAAAAAAAAAAAAAAAAAAAAAAAAAAAAATCGAAGTGTATTCCCGGCGTGAGGAATCTGTAATTTTTTCTTCTGATTTAAGTTAAATGTTTCAAAGAAAATCTTTACTAACAAAATGCAATTAAAATTGTCAAAATAATTAGATATAAATAAATATAGGGTATAATATACAAATCATTAGAAATCAAATGTAAACCTAGAGTAATTGTTGATGACAAAAATTTAAAAAAATATAATTTTACGTTAAACTTTTAGACTAAATTAAATTGCACAGTGTTTAAAGTCAACTATGCCCTAAGGCCTAAGGAAGGATAGTCTATAAAGCAGTTTTTTTTTAAATATTTTATGTCAATGTGCATATCTGCATAAGCTATTAATTACGTGTAATGGATTCTTGGATTAAATGAATACAGACACCGGGAAAGGCAAGAAATACTTCCTGGAATCTCACTCCAAACACCCTATTTATTTAGGTTTTTAATAATGTGTAACCTGTGTGTAAGTTGCTTCATCTATTGTAACTTATTAACGCAAGCGAAGAAAGTAATCTGTTGGGCGTTTTCTCAAAGGGTATTATTTTTGTCAAGGTGTTATTTTTGTCAAGGTGTTATTTTTGTCAAGGTATTATTTTTGTCAAGGTATTATTTTTGTCAAGGTGTTATTTTTGTCAAGGTATTATTTTTGTCAAGGTATTATTTTTGTCAAGGTATTATTTTTGTCAAGGTGTTATTTTTGTCAAGGTATTATTTTTGTCAAGGTGTTATTTTTGTCGAGGTATTATTTTGTAATGTAACGAAGTAATGTTCAGATACGATTTTTAACACCTCTCTGGAACGTTCGTCAGCCCCTTCACTGCGTTATCGCTTGACGTTACAAAAATAATAGTGTATCCTACGTAACGTATCAATAGTCTGCAACGCATTAATAGTAGGCCTATTATTTTTCCAGTTACGTTAAATAACGCCCACCTCTAATCAGAAATATTTTTTCACTCCTGCCTAGCCAATACCTCTACACCACTGTTTCTTTTCTTAAGTAGTCTACTATCATCAGTTTTAAACCTTTATTTGTTAACGGGTAATTTGGCTGACGCAGAATAGGTAAAATTAATTAGGTCAGGAACTTTGGGAAGATTCACAGTTTTAGTGATGGTTCTCGAAGTCGACATGAATTTTGACGAAATCTAACTGTTTCCTCCCCACTTACTGAACATAGTTGCAAAGCTGCTCGTCTTTGTTCTTACGTCGCATTGCTCAAGGTCATTCAAGGCCATGATTTGAGAACCTATTATAAAACTTGCGATGGCCGAGGTTTCAAATTATGTATGTATGGGGTCAACTCATTAGTAAGTTTACAAATGCGCTCAACCGTTAAACACACTTAGGTCTGCCTATATAATATACTAGCTGACCCGTACGGCGTTGCCCGTGGTGGTTGGTATTTTCAGTCTTTTTAACGTAATTGTATTCTTTTT
>JAGFPH010004161.1:66619-77323 GCA_018207615.1 Philaenus spumarius
AACAAATGTCCATACAATATTGTAGTATTTACTGTGTTGGTATAGGATGCCGGGTTGAACAAACCAATTAGTACACATAACTTAACTGTTATCCTTCATCTGATTGTTTTGACAGTTACACTATCCGATAGGAAATCAAAAGGGCTACAAAAAAGATGTCCTGACAATTTTCGTTAAAATGTACGGTTTTGGAGTAAATTAGGCTTGAAATTTTCAAACAGCCGCCATTTTGAAACTCATGATTGGGTTTAATCGTTTATTTTTCTTGAGGTATATCACAGTTAGGCTAAACTTCATGCCAAGTTTGAACTCAATCAGTCAAACCGTTCTCTAGATATGAATTATTTTGTACAAAAAACAAAATGGCGGATATCTGGAAAACGAAGCGTTTGCGAACCTATGTTTATATGAACTTTTTTCATTATTTTCACCAGTAAAACACGTCCTGCAATTCTTTCCGTTTCTTCCTGATACACCCTGTATATAGATATAGATTTGGAGTGTCTGTATAGGCCTATAGTTTTATGAACTGTATAAGTAGAAAAATTTGCTAAAACTGTACAAGTCGTCACCCCGTTTGTGCCGGGCAGAAACTAATGATGTTTAGCAATCATTCAAAAGCCACATAATAAAGTTGACTCCCATTCATTGTTACAGGATAACATTAACAACATCTTAGTTTTATAAACAACCGTCCGTGGCTAAAGCGGCCCATACACTACACATGCATTGCACGCCGTGCAATGGCACGCCGTGCTTGGCTTGGCACGCCGTGAGCCACACACTGAAAATTCAGTAAGCTCCGTGACGTGCTAGAAGTCGGTTGTCACTGTGATTGAGATGCCTGTTTTGAGTGTTTTTGCCGCTACCGAACGAAATATAACCTCAAAAGACGTTTCACTCTCAGCACATAGCGCGGGACTGGCCCACACACTAGCAGGTTGGCACGGCGTGCCGAAAATCAAACTCGTCTGTATTGCCATCGTGCCATGCATTGCACTTCGTGTTTAGCACGGAGACCTCCACACACTGGCAGGTTTCGTCCGTTTTTGGCACGTCGTGCAATGCATGTGTAGTGTATGGGCCGCTTAAAACTCAAGTTATATCAATGACACCTTTATTTTTCATGTAGCCTAAGCTTCTAATCCTTAGATCAGTCATTTTTCAGATGATACTTCACTATTGTTTGTTATAAAGGACGTAAAAAATTCGTTATTTTCCAATATTAACACTATAGGCAAGTTAGCGACAACGCATTTCTATTCTATACGAATAGCCCAGTATATAGGGGGCTTTCAGCTTACATTAATTGCGGTAAAAGATTTTTAAATTGAAAATTTTTTAAAATCGGGAAGTTATTGGTTTCACGCCGTTTTTCGAAAATCGAGTATTCATCAGATCTCGACGTTTTGAGGTCCTAGGAATCTTCCCTGACCACTCCCGAGAGGGTGTCACCCTGTCGGGGTGTACGTGTGTGTGTATGTAAGTATGTGACCCGCTTATAACTTTTAAACGGCTTAACCGATTAGATCCTACCAAACGGCGTTCTAAAGAGTTCCATCTAACTTAGATTTCCTGAAAATTTCAACTAATTCGGACCGGTAAATTCTGAGAAATTTAGAAAAAACTAAGAAATAAAATTTGTTCAAATCAGGTTTTTTGGAATAACTTTTAAACGGCTTTACCGAACAATTCCAAAATCTAATCAGCTTTTAACCTTGAAAAGCGACGTCGATCGCTACCAGTCCGGTCAAAATCGGTTAATTCGTTCGTGAGATATCGTGAACGAAAGAAAATAAAAAAAAAGTGTTTTTTCTCAATTTCTCCGAAATTTTTCATCAGAAAAATTTTTGTTGTCGATTCTTTCAATGGACTCGAAAAACTGCATCGATTGCCGCAAATCACATAAAATCGGTTGATTCATTCGTGAGATATCGTGAACGAAAGAAAATAAAAAAAAGTGTTTTTCCTCAATTTCTCCGAAACTTTTCATATGACAAATTTTTGTTGTTGTTTCTTTCAATGGGCTTAAAAAACTGCATCGATTGCCGCAAATCGCATAAAAATCGGTTGATTCATTCAAAAGTTATGGCAGTTCAAAATTTCCAAAAATAGTGTTTATCAAACTTGCATCATACTTTTGTAATTAAACTCAGCGGGAAGTTACAGGGATGGCCTTTAGGGTCAATCGTTTTCCAAGTTTTTTTTCTAGGATCGTTTGGTATGGTGTTGGTATGCCAAATCTAATTTTGCGACCTCGAAAGTGGGGGGGACAACTTTTGGGGGGCAAAAAACCTCAAAATTTTCGGACTTTTTCCAGTTTTTCGCTTATAACTAAAAAACGGTCCATATTATGTCAAAAATAAATCTATGGTAAATTAAAGAGGACAAAATTTCGCGTTGATTAAAAAAACAAAGTGTTTTACCCATTTTCAATGTGCTGTAACTTTCCAACATCAAATTTATCACTACCCCCCTCCCTAAAAGTTGTAGAGCATCAATCCCTGAGTTCAAAAAACACCGTTTTTTCTAAATTGAGCTGATTTTGAAATTTTGTCAACTCATAAAGCAAAATTGGGGAAAACCTTAAATTCTCACAATCGGGGTTTTGCTCTTTTTCGATGTCTATGAGTCCGGAAATCAATTCTGAGGCTTAGGTATGTCATCTGAATGCATCTGGAAATTATTTTTAAAGAATTTTGTGAAAATTTTTGAATTTAAATAATTATTCATGACTTTTACCTATAGTGCTGGTTTCTTTTTCACTAAATATACCAGGTGACTTAAAAGTCCCACGCCCCCCACTTTAACTTTTGTGTTTGTTAAAACAAACAAATATCCCTTGGGGAACGAAACTAACTTAGCCCAAAGTATCTTTTGAAGCAATCGGAAATTTTGAGTGTCCCCTAAAATGGGGAATTTTGGGGGCAACTCAAAATTTTTAAATGGGAAGTATGGTCATGTGATACTTCATTTTAAAGGTCTATTTAAGACTAGGAAAATGACATAAAGAAAATAAAATCGGACCACCCAAAACAAAATGGCGACCCTAAACGTATTGAAATAAATCGACATTAAGTTGCTAATATCTCAAAAAGGAAGAGTTTTTAGAAAAAAATTCAAGAGATTTTTTTTAAGAGAAATTCTTACTTATTTGTTTATTTTTATTTCCAACATTAAAATTTCTTATAACTAAAACACAACACATAAAAACACTTATTTCTACATACATAAACAAATTACAATTTATAACTTTAAAAAAACATTAACCTTTGCATACAAAAACATAAAGCCAACTACACAAATACATACGCGCTTCATCACGCATAACCGCGTGATTTAAAATGTTGGTCGTTTTGATGGTCTTGGTTGAGGTTTTTCTTCATCAGGCTGGTTGGCGTTATTTGCTGACTCAGATAGGACATCGTCAGTTTCTTCCTCCTCAACTTCCTCGCTGCAAAGTTCCTCATTAGGCTCATCCTCATCTTCCTCCTCAGCGAGGTCGTCATCCAAGTCTACGTCGAGTTCGATGTATGGAGCGTTTGTGCAAAAACTTCCCACACAGTTCTTGCACACAGTGGTGCACTTGAGGCCTGACTTTCGGCAAGTGCATGCACTGGTACATCCCTTTTTGCACCCACAGAACACCAGTTTCAGAAGCTCTTGGGGAGCAGGTTCTTTCATTATAAGAATGGGTTTGAGTCCGAGGCTGTCCCGTCTCCAACCCCTTTCAAAAGGGTCTAGCGTGTTTCCCATCCACCACTGAACCTGGAGGAATGTTCTGTAGCTGTGCAGGTCCGCAGCGTCGAGTGTTGGAGGAAGCCGGGGTAAGATAAACTTCGCCTTCGTTGACATCTTCACAAAGAGATGATACCTCAGCTCATTGATGCTGCGGATGGTAGTTCTTCCGGTGTCATACATTGCCAGCAGGATCTTCTCCCCAGCTCTGCTGATGTCGGCTGTAGTTGCAGATGCCTTGTAGAACACCACAGCATCTTCCCTCAATGCTGGGGTACTGTCGATTAGTTTACACAGTTTGATTTTCCCATGCCCGAATGGCGTGGAGGTTGTGTCCCACCCAGAGAAGGCATGTACGAGCAGGAGGTGTTACTTCTCGAACTGGTACGATGAGGTGGATTCAGCTTGCCCCTTCTTCCCTGGCTTAAGGAGGTAGATGTTGTTGTAGGTGGCATTGCTGGGAGCCCCACACAGGATGACTAGGGCGTCAATATCCTCACTGACCGCAAGCACAGTGTCGAAGCTGGTTGATTAAGAACAAGCTCACAATCAGTACATCAGCGTCCTCTGCTGCCTCCAATACTCGAATGAAAGATTCTTCCATATGTTTTCTCAACATTTGAATGAAGCGGCTCTTATTCGTTTCATTTCCCAAGAACTTCTCTTGGGAAACAGCCGGGAGTGTACTCTCATCAAACATTATATCGCCTGAAGTCTTCACTTTCGAACGCCGAGCCCTTTCTGAGCTTTTAGTGCCTCGCTGATTTGCCTCACTAGGGTACCCATCGAACACAACAATCACTGTTGATCCGTAGTGCCTGTTTATGAAGCTGACGTACTTTTTGCAGATGACACCAAAAGATGCGTGCTTGTCCCACACAACTTTGTGAAGGAAAAAACCTCCATTCACACTTTTTGTACTCAAGGATTGATGCTCTTCAACTTTTAGGGAGAGGGAGGTATTGATACAATTTTAAGTCGACTCCTACATCTTAGAAATTTTTGTAAAAAATAAAATTTACGAAATCGATTTGGAAGCAATATGTTAGGACAAGGCACTTTTAAATAAAAATATTTGTCTCTTGAATATTTTTCTAAAAACTCTTCCTTTTTCGAAATATTAGCATCTTTATGTCGATTTATTTCAACATGTTTTTGGCCGCCATTTTGTTTTGGGTGGTCCGATTTATATTTTTTTATGCCATTTTCCTAGTCTTAAATAGACCTTTAAAATGAGGTATCACATGATCATACTTCGTATTTAAAAATTTTGAGTTGCCCCCAAAATCCCCCATTTTTAGGGGACACTCAAAATTTTCGATTGCTTCAAAAGATACTTTGGGCTAATTTAGTATCGTTCCCCAAGGGATATTTGTTTGTTTTAACAAACACAAAAGTTAAAGGGGGAGCGTGGGACTTTTAAGTCACCTGGTATATTTAGTGGACAAGAAACCAGCACTATAGGTAAAAGTCATGAATAATTATTTAAATTTAAAAATTTTCACAAAATTCTTTAAAAATAATTTCCAGATACATTCAGATGACATACCTAAGCCTCAGAATTGATTTCCGGACTCATAGACATCGAAAAAGAGCGAAACCCCGATTGTGTGAATTTAAGGTTTTCCCCAATTTTTCTTTATGAGTTGACAAAATTTCAAAATCAGCTCAATTTAGAAAAATCGGTGTTTTTTGAACTCAGGGATTGATGCTCTACAACTTTTAGGGAGGGGGGTAATGATAAAATTTGATGTTGGAAAGTTACAGCACATTGAAAATGGGTCAAACACTTTGTTTTTTTAATCAACGCAAAATTTTATCCTCTTTAATTTACTATAGATTTATTTTTTACATAATATGGACCGTTTTTTAGTTATAAGCGTAAAACTGGAAAAAGTCCGAAAATTTTGAGGTTTTTGCCCCCCAAAAGTTGTCCCCCCCCCACTTTCGAGGTCGCAAAATTAGATTTGGCATACCCACACCATACCAAACGATCCTAGAAAAAAAATCTTTTACCGCAATTAATGTAAGCTGAACCCCTTTTTTTATCCTCTATATATTGGGCTATAATATTATAAAGAGGTAAAATTTGTTTGTTTGTAGCTATGTAGGAGCTAATGTCTGAAACTACTGAACCGATCGAAAAAATAGTTTTACTGATAAAAATCTACACTATCCCTGAGTAACATAGGCTTTTAAAATTAATTTTGGTAAATACATTTTTATTTCAATATTTTTGTAAATTTAATCGGAAAAAATCTTAGATCAGGCCTACGCTGATGAACCAACACATGTATTTACATTTATTACCATAGCAACCAATTGAATAAGATAAGAGATAAAACAGCTGTTTGCTCCAATATTTCCATTAACAGCCGATTTCAAACTTTGAAGCAATTATTTGTATTTCTAACTTTTAGGTTAGGTTTTTATTAAAGTGTAGACCTAAGCCTTGATGGTTCTTTTAACCTTTATTATAACTTCTGTTTTAAAATATACGAAATAATTTGATTTGAACATTGAACATTTTTTACCATCTTAGCTTTGGTTTTATTATTAATCCCACACCTTTATTAAGAACATAACATGATTATGTATAATATTATTCCAACGGGGTTGGCATGCAGAGCACGCAGGGGTTTCCCCTACGTTTATAAAAGCAGGTTTTATAGTTTCATAATCGAATTGCAAAATGATTTTATGCCACTTAAGAATGTACTACACAAAATTAGATTTATAGTTTGTAAACCTTTATAGATAATACAGCAAACCTATTGTTTGCTTTTACCTAATCTAAAAAAAAACTGATTGTTGTGAAGAATTGTAAAACCCTGATTCTAATTCTAAATTAGCCCAATTGGTTGCAAATAAACGTGTTTTGGTTCATTGTAGGCCTAACCTAAAGTTATGTTCAAATCAGCTATTTTATATATGTAACAACCAATGTTAGAATTGAATTAAAATATAGTAAGCATTTTTATTTGATTTTTGTTTGCTTTAAGTAGGTCAATATAACCTAAAAAAGCTGTTGGTTTAAGGGTACCCAAGCAGTCAAAAAATATTTTTTTAACAATTTTTTTTTCTTCATCTCATTTTGTAGAGAATTTCTTTCTGCTCATTTTGATATATAATATGTTATACTTGTGACTAATTACGTGACCAAAAACATCAATGAACTAAACTTTAAATTTTAAAAGTAGGCCTAGCCAGCCACTCCTGTGTAAACCCAGTGGGTGTATTAGTTGTTTTATAGTATTGCTATTATTTTTACAATGAATTATTTCATTTTTCGCAGTTGGCAGCCTGGCTTGTACAGATGTTACAATCTGTGTGATTTGGGATTGTGTTGTCTGTTTTGGTTAGATATTTGTGTTTGTAAACAACTTTTTGTGCTGGATTTTCTTGATTAGTGTTTTGTGAATTGGTGAGTTATATTGTTTACTTTCTAATATGGCTAGAAGACCTCGAAAACCAAAAACAGTATTCAGAAAGCGAAGAAATGTAGGTTTACCCAAATTAAGTGATAGGAACCTTGATAGGCCTACTAATCCTAACCAAACACCAATGCCTACCTCTTCTATGCCTCAACCTATTTCGACTTCAAACATTTCTGAACCTGAAAGTGCCTCTAAGAAAAAGCTTGGGGATTTGAATGTGAAATATAATGCATACAGCAAAGACAGTAATGTAAATATAATTGTAGACTTAGATATTTTATCAAGTGCTTTGAGCAATTTTGTAAAGTGTTCGAACTGCGATTCAGCTGAAATCGAGGTAAGAAACCTATCGAATGTAGGCCTAGCCAGTAAGCTGTCAATATATTGCAGGAATTGTATGGAGTCTTACCCATTTATGTCTTCAAAAAAACATGAAAAAAAGAACATGTATCACATCAATACTAGATTGGTATATGGCCTACGTGCCATAGGTAAAGGCCTAGGAGCCGCGAAAACCCTCTGCGGGGTTATGAATTTGCCACCACCAGTAACTAGATTTTTACCATATGTGGAATTCATTGGTGATTGTGCTGAAGATGTTTGTCATAAAGCTATGAAGACTGCAGTAGATGACGCCGTGTCTCTAAATGATGGAGTACGTGATATTCCTGTAGCCATTGACGGAACGTGGCAAAAGCGTGGGTTCACGTCACTCAATGGTGTGATAACGGCAACTAGTTTTGATACTGGACTAGTTATCGATGTAGCTATACTAAGTAAATTTTGTACATGCCCAGACAAAGCCTCTGGCAATCACCTATTTTCATGCAAAGCCAATTACAGTGGTGCAAGTGGTGGCATGGAGGTAAAAGGTGTCAGGGAAATCTTTGGTAGGTCATTGGAAGTTTACAATGTACGATATACGCAATATTTGGGCGATGGCGACTCCAAAGGGTTTGGAGCAATTGAAGAAATGTCTCCGTATGGTGATGAATGCCCTGTAACCAAATTAGAATGTATAGGGCACATTCAAAAACGCATGGGAACGAGATTACGAAAATTAAAAAATGAAAACAAAAATATAAAACTCGCTGACGGTAAGGGTTTGGGTGGTCAGAATCGATTATCAGCTGCTGTGATTGACCAGATACAAAATTACTATGGTAAAGCGATAAGGAGTAACACAGAAAGTGTACAGAAAATGAAGAATGCCATTTGGGCCTTGTTTTTTCATAAAATTTCAACTGACGATGAGCCTCAACACGCCTTATGTCCCAAAGGAGAAGGCAGCTGGTGCAAATACCAGCAATCCCTTATTACCAAGACACCTTATACACACAAGCATAGCATTCCAGTCCCTATTATGACATTTATAAAGCCAGTCTTTCAGAGCCTAGCAGCACCTGAGTTATAAAGAAGTGCTTACATGGCCATACGCAAAACCCAAATGAAAGCGTGAACAACGTAATTTGGTCGCGGCTGCCAAAAACTGGTTTTGTTGGTATAAAGACACTGCATCTTGGAGTTTATGATGCTGTATCAACATTCAACTGTGGTCAAATTGTCAGATGCCAAGTGCTTCAGATGCTAGGCATAAATGTTGGTAAATATACAGCTGAAGCCATGAAAGAATTGGACAAACTACGGTTGCGTGATTCCATCCGAGCCGCAAGTGAACTTCGAAAGAAGGCTAGGCAGAAGAAGAGGATGGCTAAGAGAAAGCTGGAGGACAAAGAGGAGGACCCTGACAACCCAAGTTATGGAGCTGGGATGTTTTAGGTAAGTTAAGACTAAATCAAAGTGTAATAAGTATTAGCCTATCTTTAACTGCGATTTTCCGAAAACTTGTTTTTAAAAATTTGGGGTAACGTTTTCTCAGAAACTACTCAAGCTATTACAATGAAATTTTTACCCTAGTTTCTATGGATACAGATACACACTTTAACACAGGGATTTGGTGATAAAGTTATTATTTTTTTTTTAATAAATTTTTATAAATGTAAAATAGCGGCAAAAAAATAGATTTAAAAAAAATATATATATCTTTTTTGGAAGATGGTAAATTTTAAAACCCCCATGTTAAAGTGTAGATAATTATGCACATAACATGTGGAAAAAATTTTATTAAATTATCTCTAGTAGTTTTTGAGAAAAGCTTGCACCAAAATTGTGAATTTAACATGTACGCTATAGGACTGCTCGGGTACCCTTAAAAAAACTGATTATAAAATATGCTAATTAAAGTTGCTATGGTAATGAATGTAAACAAACATGTGTTACCAAGAATTTTATTAGAACGGCTGTTTTCATGAGTTATGGTCTCGAGTTCATAGAAAAACGATGTTCAGTTTTCCTGAATTTGAACATTTTTCGGGAAACGTTGCACATGTTTCTTTCCATAAAAACCTAATTAGGACTATTACGAACATTTCAAACAAAAAATAGCCAAACTGGTCCAGCCGTTCTCAAGTGATGCGCTCACCAACGAACAGCATTTCATTTTACTTTCTCACTACACTATACTATAGTATAGAGAAAGTATAGTGATCGCAAAAAAAAAATCGATGTTGAGATTTATGTGGAAATATCCGTTTTGGGACCCTCTGAGTCCAAAAAAGTGGTTTTTACAAAATGTCTGTCTGTATGTATGTCTGTACGAAAAAGGGTTTTCAACAATTTTGAAAAACAACCCCCTTTTTGGCAAAAAAACCCCCAAAAAATCAGTTATTATTTTTTTATAAAAAAACGGCTCTAACGATTTTGATAAAATTTGGCTTATTTGTAGCCTTTAATGTGCCCTACCATATACAAAAACCCGCATCTTTCTAAAAATTCTCGTTTAGCTAATAATAATAATAATAACTGATTTTTGAGGGTTTTTTGGCCATAAAGGGGGTTGTTTTTCAAAATTTTTCAAAACCTTTTTACGTGCATCTATAAAGACCTAATTGACGTGTTTGGTGCAAATTTGTTCGAAATCGATCGAATAGTTTTCTCTCTAGATAATAATAATAATATTTATTAGTTAATCTCCAACTTTAATAAAAGTATACAAAGCTAGAGAGAAAACTATTCGATCGATTTCAACCAAATTTGCACCAGACATGTCCAGTACGCCTGTATAGATGCACGAAAAAAGGTTTTGAACATTTTTTAAAAACAACCCCTTTTTTGGCCAAAAAACCCCCAAAAAATCTGTTATTATTTTTTTATAAAAAAAACGGCTCTAACGATTTTGATAAAATTTGGCTTATTTGTAGCCTTTAATGTGCCCTACCATATACAAAAACCCGCATCTTTCTAAAAATTCGCGTTAAGCTAATAATAATAATAATAATAACTGATTTTTGGGTGTTTTTGGCCATAAAGGGAGTTGTTTTTCAACATTTTTCAAAACCTTTTTAAGTGCATCTATAAAGACCTAATTGACGTGTTTGGCGCAAATTTTTTTCGAAATCGATCGAATAGTTTTCTCTCTAGACAATAATAATAATATTTATTACTTAATCTCCAACTTTAATAAAAAAAA
>JAGFPH010004161.1:80312-92630 GCA_018207615.1 Philaenus spumarius
GAAAAAACGATAATTAAGTGCCCACTCACGATTATTCACATCACTTAATATTTCTTCTAAACCGAAGCACTTACGAACTCGAAATTCGCTATAGGCTATATATAGATATATTATTATTTTAGATATCCAAGTAGGTAAGGATTTTTTAACAGTAATATAGGTACCAGCAAAAATAAAATACGTTTTCTTTATTACTTTCTCGCTATACTATAATATAGAGAAAATATAGTGATCGCAAAAAAAATCAATGTTGAGATTTTTGTGAAAATATCCGTTTTGGGACCCCTGAGTAAAAAAAAGTGGTTTTTACAAAATGTCTGTATGTATGTATGTCTGTCTGTATATCTGTTTATATGTTCACAAATAAAAGTATTAGCTGTTTATCAATAGTGAATTATTTACAATCTTTGAATATCAAAATATTTGGCAACCAGTACTAAAAAAAAAAACGGATTTTTTTATAATTCATTAATTTATTTTTAAAAATATGCCTTTTCCGAGATATTTTCATTTCGTTTTGACTTTTTATTGGACTACTTTACACAAATATCTTCAGAAATAAATTTTCTACAAGATATAATACGTTTGAGAGTTTATACCCATTTCACAAAGTTAATGTACTAAAGCCCTACAGACAACATTTTTTTTAGACCGAATTTTCCGTTTTGGGTCAAATATTGTAACAATTACTGCAGTTACAGCACTGGGACCTATTTTATTAAATTTATCTGCTCATTTTGCGTAAATTAAATTAAATTTTACACCTTAATTAACGCCTTACATATTTCAATAGGGATTCGTTTCTGTGAGTAACTGAAACACGGGTGAAATCTTTCGCCAGCTGTAACTATCTAACGAAGCATTTCCAGACCTATGAATAAATTAACTTTTTCGTTATTTTTGCTAGTGGAATCAGCTCAGAAAGTGCTCGGAACATTATGCAAATATTATTTTAGCTGAAAATAATTTTAAAATATTTAGTTTCTAGAGTAATTCTGGGTATTGTTGACAACTACCAAGAAATACGTTTTTCCTTTTTTTTTGGTCATTCACTCATTATCTCTGTTGTCCTTTGAGCTACAGACAAAATAAAAAAACCATTGAGTTTGTCATTAAAAAAGTAAACTTTTTTTCTCTTGTAATTTTTTTGTAAAGTTAGCGGTTTTTGAGATATTTGACATTAAAAATTATAGACGGCCGCAATTATGAAAATATTTAAAATATTGTGATTACAGTGATAAAAGGTTACGCAACAAATATGTGTACAAAGTTTGAGCTCAATATCTTTTCTACTTCCAAAAATATTAAGTATATTGTAAAAAAACACATACAGACAGACAGACCGAAAACGGAATGAGATAGGACACATGTTGTTACATTTTACTTTCTCACTATACTATAGTATAGAGAAAGTATAGTGATCGCAAAAAAAATCGATGTTGAGATTTTTGTGGAAATATCCGTTTTGGGACCCCCTGAGTCCAAAAAAGTGGTTTTTACAAAATGTCTGTCTGTATGTCTGTTTGTATGTATGTCTGTATGTCTGTATGTAGACAAAGCTAGAGAGAAAACTATTCGATCGATTTCAACCAAATTTGCACCAGACCTGTCCAGTACGCCTGTATAGATGCACGAAAAAGGGTTTTGAACAATTTTGAAAAACAACCCCCTTTTTGGCCAAAAAACCCCCAAAAAATCAGTTATTATTTTTTTATAAAAAAACGGCTCTAACGATTTTGATAAAATTTGGCTTATTTGTAGCCTTTAATGAGCCCTACCATATACAAAAACCCGCATCTTTCTAAAAATTCTCGTTTAGCTAATAATAATAATATTAACTGATTTTTGGGGGTTTTTGGCCATAAAGGGGGTTGTTTTTCTAAAATTTTCAAAACCTTTTTACGTGAATCTATAAAGACCTAATTTACGTGTTTGGTGCAAATTTGTTCGAAATCGATCGAATAGTTTTCTCTCTAGATAATAATAATAATAATAATAATATTTATTAGTTAATCTCCAACTTTAATAAAAAAACTATCCTACCCCACCCTACAAGTCACAGTGAATCTGTTTAGTAATTTAAATGTATTTGTGAGAAAGTATGTGCCAGTTCCTGGTACCGTTTATTTTGTTTCTTTTGACATGCTGAATAATGTGATACCTGATAAAGTTTGTTCATATGGTTGCAAGACACCCTGTACATAGAAAATAATTGCAGTGCATTTGTAATGAATTTCTGCACAATAATCAATATCTTTGAGAGTAGGCTAAAGCTCGAAAATCATTTTAAATTTATATTATTTTAAGTAAATATTTGTATTATTTAAGTTAATTTGCAAAACATAATTTCGAAGAAGATAAAAATCAGATAGAATCAGGATTGATCTGCAATACAACATTTTCAAACAAATAAATTAGTTACACATAACAAATTATAAATGAGTTATGGACAATAATGTTGTTTATGCTTCCATATTTACGATAGAAAATACAGTTTGAAATCATGGATTGTTTCATTTCTTACAGAATGTCGCCTTTGCCTTACACTTGCTGTAATATTCTGAGTTCCTGATACTGCGGAGCGCCATTACTGAAGCAATGGAATCATTCACATTCCTTCCTTTTAGTTCGCAGATAACCCACCAGGCAGGAAACAACGTTTCGTCTAACGTTTTGTTCTATAAATGCTTTTAAAAGCAAAATTGTGGCGCTGGTTGCAAATATTTAAGTAAACAACACTTTGTCTTAACTGAAGAAATACAAGACAATTATAAATATTCTAAAGCATCTAAATGGTTGCCACTTAATAACTTTTGATAGAATTTGATAAAACGGTAATGTTGGATTTTTCATTTCTTTCCATTTTTAATAATATCTAGCTATCTAATATAATAAGTCTAAACATAAGTTACTGTATATCTTATAGCACATAGCTATTTTGCTTTAAATCGCATATATTATTTCTCAAGACTATTTTTTTGTCGGTACGCCATAACTTCCTTAATACATCATCAAATTACATGAATGAGGCATCATTTTAAAGCTTTCCTTAACCACTACACGAAAAAAATAGACAAACAGCTTAAAATTCATGTTTTAATAACAAAAATTGATTTAAAAAACTTTTATATTATACTTTGTATGTTCCTAATGAAAGGCGCCATCTACTAACCATCTGTTTAACTAGCATGACAGCTGTTAGTTAGATTGTTTACACTGTAAGATTGTATAGGGAAACTGTTATTTATAAACCAATGTAAATAAATAAACTTAATTAACTGAATTAAATCAACATGTTAAATCAGGTAAATGTAGGCCTACTCCGAACTTGCGAAATATTCGCACGGGTCAGCTAGTACGGTATAATTCATATTTATCAAAGGATTGTTTTTTAAAAAAATATTGCTGTTTTGTGACCCAATAGTCTGTTTTTAATTTCACTCAAACTGTTTTAACATTTGAACATTCCACATTCATTTCGTTGCCGTACCTTAAAAACTGAGAAAATTTTAGACGGATTACAAATGTTAAATATAATGCCTTGTGAACCCTGTAAATGAAAATGCTCCAGAAACTAATATACGCAGAAAAAAATTCTTTTCACTCCAAAAAATGTTCAAAACACCAATAAATAACCAACATAAATCCGTTTCATCTTTGTGTCTGGAGCTTATGAAAAGTATCTAAACCTAATTTTTGGTTTACTCCAATCTTGTTGCACCAGACTTCGTCAGCCGGCCAAGAACTGAACTCAGTACTCACATCCTTGCTTATACTTATGTACTTTACATGTATTTGAACTCCTATATATATGTAAGTGTATTGTATCACGTAAGTACGCACACAAATATTTTTGTAATAATTTCCAATCAAATCAAAATTTCAAATTATTTGTGCAAAAATGTATTTAATATTTTTTTTAAATATTACTCCTCTTTCCCGCGACCTTTAGAGCCTTCAGCTCCTAGCCTGAAGTGCCTAATGGATAATACCCCCACACCCAATTATAGAGTAATAAAACAATCTCTAAAAATATATAAAAATGATATTATTGCATTAAATGAAACTGAGAAATTTTTTATTGTACTAACACTAAAGTATTGTCGTAATGTTAAATTAAAAAGTTGCATAACAAGAATCAAAAATGCATAAATAAAATCTTGAACAATGATTAATTTGGTAAACAAAAAAGTAATTTTGATGGATGGGTGGCATATGTATACACTTAATTCAATAAAAAATATGGTTACACTTTCAATAACAACGATTGGAGAGGCTTGTCTTTCAACTTTATTTGTGTGAGTTGGGTGTTGGGCACTTAAAATGTTGAAATTTGAAGAAAAATGTATTACTCTTTGCTTTTTTGAAATTTTGTAGCCTAGTATACAAGGTAAAATAACATCTAATCAATTTTAATTTTAGCAGCTAATCACAATTTCAGTGATTGGAAACATATCAATATTTGTCTAATCTAGCTATGATTAGACAAATAATCCTTATCTAAGAACTGTTACAGATGCCGAAAATGAAAAGAGACCTCGTGTTGGGAGAGTAAAATTTTCAGTACAGGCAAAATAAGTAGTAAGGGACAAAATATCGACTTTTGGTTTTTTTATCGATTATTGTTGCCTTCGACTACGGTATTTACAAACTAATACAAATTGTAAAGCGGTTTGTAGTCGAGAAATAATCGAAAAACGGTATCTACACAACAGATTGATGATAGGTCTGAGAAAAGGGACCTCTTGTGTTTTTGGAGAAATTACATGGGTGCGACAAGAGGTCCCTTTTTGTAATGACTAACATTGCTTGCAGTGTCTCAGAAAGTAACACCTCCTGTAATCTAGCGACATTTCAGGCAATTAATTGTAGTTTTTACTAATAGTAGAACATCTTCTGATTATTTTGATACCATTCTCGACAACATGGCCCTTTTCTTTGACTGGTTAAAAATGTAAAAAACAGGCTTAAAATCCAACAAATAACGTTTTGTATTATTACATTAATAGCAATCTAGACAGTATATTATTAAAAATTACAATGATTAAAAATGCCTTAATTATGCAAGGTTGTAGCTTACTCTGTGGTAAGCAGCTGCGTAAACAACATAGGCCTACAAGCGTTGGCATGATAAAAACCAATCTTGTCATAATTGGTATTCAAAACTTTAATTGCGTTTTTCTCAAAACTACCTTTTTCCGTAACTAATTTTCATTTGGTCAAAACTTCCTTAATGTTTAAGATAGAATTATGATTTTTGTGTTAAATTGTTCAGAATCAACCCTCTTAAAGGAAATAACAAAAACTCAATTTTGAAAATTTGCGACAAGAGGTCCCTTATCATATTCTACAATCACATTTAATGTTTACATTTTAAAATATCAGACGAGTAGATATTATATTTTCATTCTGGTAGATAATTAAAACTTCAATTGCAATCTTTGTACTTACTAATCAGTTTCCTTAGTACTTTATTCTTGAATGAATTATAATTCCATTGTTGCTTGTATTTACAGCATTTTACTGTGACTACACCATATTACAATATTGAATCTAGCAGCTGTGAAAAAAAATAAAGAAACAATTTGAAATCAACATTGGTTCAGAATCACTCAGTTTTCAATAGTATTAATCATTTTGTACTATATTTATAATATATATTAACAACTATACTAATAATTGTATGAATCTAGAAGATATTAAGTTCATAATAAGTAGCCTATTGTTATATTAATTACTGTGAAGTGTTTATTAATACACCTTGTTATAAGTGCAAAAACCTAATCCTGGTACAGCCAATATAACACAAGTCCTAAAATACGGTATGGTATTAAATCCTAAAATGATCTTAAAAGTAAAGCCAAAAACCCGCAAATCCAGTCCTGACTAAACAAGATGTAATTTCAAAAGAAAATACCCAAAAATATTTAAGCAAATACAATTAATTTGAATAATGTCAATGCTTTTTGATAGGCTAATTTAAGTGTTAGCTCTGCAGCCAGACGTAGAGTTATTTTTCACGGTTTTCATGCTCTCCTGAAAACTTGGCGTAAAGTGACTTGCGCTAGTCTGGTTCTGAGGTACACAGATATTATGCAAGTATCTATTGGTCTTTTCAAAAAATATCCTTCACTTGACATTTGTTAAGCTATAAAATACCCGAAATGTCGGCTCAACGTGCAGGCAGGGGCTGATAAAGGGGGGGGGGGGGGTCATGATCCCCCAAACCTTAGAAGATTTAAAAAATCTTGAAGACATTTGTAAATTTGACTGTACGTGTTTTAGATTTTTGTAAGCAGTTATTATTAATGCAGCACTCTCTTGATATTCTATACTTTTACCTACTAACATGATAACAAACAAGGCATAGTAATAAACAATTGCTTGGTTGCGACATAATATTGATACAGTAATATTTTTATAGAATAGTCTTAGTCCGTTCCTGCGCTTCACTTTACTGAGTACTGTAGGTAGGTTAGTCTGGTTCTGAAGTACAGATATATTAATCACATTTTGTTAAATATAAATATATTACAATTATTATATAAAAATAGATAAGATATTAAGTTGATAATGTTGTAATTGTTTGTTCGGACATTTGACATCATTTGTCTATAAAGAAATTAAGAATCAACTCTTGTTCTCAAGATAAACCTAATCTAAAATATAAGTAAACTAAACAGTGAACAGCCTGAAGAGAGGACATCGGCCTAATCTACAAAATGTGTTTCAATTGTTATTCAAAAACTTAATATCAATAAGTTAGCTTTGTTGTTTGTGTAAGCTTTGTTTTTTGAAAGCTTACAATTACATAAAGCGAAGCTCATATATAAGGTAACTTATTGGTAATTAAACAACCGTGACTAGGATACAAAACAAAGTGAATCTTATATTACATTACTTCATTTAAATATTTTTAGTGATAAATAAATGAATAGTTAAGATTACATTTTTCTGAAGAATTAATTAAGCTACTGTAATAGTTTTGGAAAATTTTAGAGATATTTTAGTTTTAGTCACTTTGAAGGGATGTGCATAAATTTAATACTTTCTTTCTTATTATGTTTGTTTGTATTTCTATAAAGGAAATATTTTACTGTATTTAAGTTAAATTTATTTACAGTAAATACAGTACAGTATTTACAGTACTATGTTGTTCTTGTTAATTTCGTGTAAGTGGGTATTGTTTTTTGTTATATTTAGCAACAATTTTATAGAGGTATAATCATTATTTCTTTGTGAAGCAAGAATGAAGGAATGTGGACTTGTCAATATTTATTTCTAAAAGTTTACCACCTCTGTAACAGAATCTTATTATTTTTGTTCTACTCTGACTCATTGGAACTGACCTTCCACCAGAAGACCTTACATCAAGCTGACCTATTTATTCAGAAAACTGCAGCAGTTGCATAACAGACCTCGATCATATTTACCCCGGATCAGCATTTTTACTGAAGGTTCAAGATACAAGCTATTTACAAGCTAATAAAGTTAACGGATACGAGCTAGATGATGGATAGTTACTTTTATCTTTGGCGAAGCAGGAACATAAGTGGTAAGAATTTCTAAATTACAGAATCTTTGTTATTTAAATTTGAAATTGCAATTATAAAATCTATAAAGGGTGTCACAAAAATCCTTAACAGGTTATACATTTTCCTCCTAAAGGAACAAAAAATTACAGTAGAATATATAGTTGTCTTACTTTATGCAAGTTTTCTAAGAACAAAATCTTTATTTTGAATATTTTCTAAAAGGGCTGCAGTTTGAAATGTATAAAAAGTCAAAAAACACAATTTAAAAAAAACAAAACAAAAATATCGGTCTTTCTAACAAAAAAACAAAACTGTTTTAAAACTGTGTCCAAACGTCGTGAAAGAATAACCGAGTTTTGACAAAAAAGTGAAAACATTATTTCTCGTATACCTCCTAGATTAATTTAGTTCAGCCTACATAAATCTTTTGTGAGTTATGATAGTTATTGTTCATAAGTGAATTCAGTATGATGCCACTGTTGAAAAAATCAAACTACAAATAATGGGGGAAATGTCCTCAGAAGATTTTTGTCAAAGAGAGGGGCACTTTACACAAAAAAGACCACATAGCCTACCCAGAGAGGCAACTACCTTGCAAAAAGGGGTTAACATTATAAATTAGCAGACAATACTAAATTCCTTTTTTTTAACTGAAAATAATTGGGTGAGAGTAAAAGTGTAGTCTCCTCCCTATGAAGTAATTTCGTAATCCTGGTCGGTTGTTTTTTTAACAGATTTGTTACACTTTCCTTATTTCAGTTTGACATTTACATAGATTTTTTTTTATACATGGTGAGCTGGTTGAGTGAGCAAAAATGTTTATCAAGAACTGGCTATGCAAAGAATTGACCTGCAAACTATACTTACAGTTGGATGCACAGTTCTTGTCACTTGAGATTTATGCACAGGTTCGGCTATGAGGCTACAGTCCTGCCCAAAGCTTATTTCATCACCAAAAGGAGGGGTGTACATTACCATGTAACGGTTAATTTTCAGCATGAAAATTCTAGTTGTGACCGTACCGAGTGCCGAGTAAGGGAGTACCAGAAACTTTATGGAATTTATGGCGGGGGTAAAAACTACGTTTTCACACGATATCTGAAGTGCCAAGAAGGAGTGATCCTAATGTAGTAGTAAGCTTACAATTTATGGTATTAGAAGATAAGATATGAAATTAATTGAATCTTTGTAAAAATTGTTACAAAGAAAACTTAAATATTGTGTTAGCAAGGGGATACTGGTAACTGGGTATTGGAGTGAATTCATCACTAGATTTACATAATAATTATAGAACATTTTTCATACAGGCAATCTTGAAAAAAAGCTATATTAGGATTAAAATAATGATCGTCCGCCCTCTATATTTTCTGCAAGACATCATATTAAGGGTCTGCTCCAGTAAAATATAAAGCAACCGGCGACTTCAACACTTCACCCTATAGCCGTGTCTAAACAGTGCAATTTCTTGCAGCCGAGCGCTTTGACATTGCCTCATTTAAAACTACTAGGGTCTCTGCCCCTGGACGCTTCGCGTTCAACCTCGCCTCGGCCTACAGCCTCAGACGGCTGCTTCGCTTTGCTCGCAGTTGGAAAACTCTCTAAAGGCTCTCACTAATCTTTGGCTCGTTTTTTACCTGGGTGAACGAGCATCGTTCAGTATTTTTAACATCTGGATTGTATCTATTCGAATATTTAGTGACTTTGAAGGAGGTATAAAAAGAAGCTGTACCTATTCGCCTTCTAAGTGACTTGGAAGGTTGTATGAAAGATAGTTCAGATTTTAAATTTTATGCGCATTTTTCAGACTTTATGCGCGTTTTTGAAGACATAAGACCTAGCGCATTCAATTCCTGACGTCAAATAACCCCTGGATGCAAATTTTCATCAAAATCGTTAAAGCCGTTTTCGAGATCCGCGACAGATACAAAGATATAAAGATAGATACAAGAATTGCTCATTTAAAGTAATAGGATTTTATAAATCCGTCTTTTGTAATCGAGTGCTGAAAAAAATCTGAACATTCTTTGTAAGATTGTGGATTCGGCTTGCGACTCACTTTTAATTACAAATTGTTTATTGTGTAAGAAAAAAAAGTTCAAATTTGGTACTGCAAAAATATCAATTACGTAATAAATGAACTGGATTTTTTAAAAAAATGTGAAACGCAAAAAGGATGTGTATTGTGACTGCGGTTAAAATAAGATTTTGCAAACAATGTATGATTAAAAACAAACAAATTAAATGGTTTTAAATTTAACAATGCTCTTATGGGATACAAATTGAAGATTGTTGCCACTACAGCAGACCCTTAATGATTTTAACACTGCAGATTTTAACCACATATTTAACACAATGCCTTGTTACTTGAGTAACTCTTATAACAGTTTCATCCTCCGGCAATATAAATTATTCAACAAATTACCATGGGAAGTCAGAGAAATGTCTGAAAGCTGATTCAAAAATATTAGGTATTTCTAGTTCGCTCAACTATATGGCATTTTATTCATTGAATGATTATACGCAATGTGATCTATCAAATTTTGTAGCCTAGTTCTGTTATTAAGGATAATATGCCCGAAAATATTAAACATTTCACTATAAGTACCGGTATTTATTTGTAATATTATGTACACACGGGCTTGTAATGTTTTGATTTAGATTGTAAACGATTTACCGACAATACGTTATACTTACGTTATAAAATTTACTATTGAATATTAAATCATGGTTCTGGATGCACTTGTACAATTTCCTTGATGACAGTGGTATCATTAGTCGAGGAGATTAAAGAGAAATGTTTGTTTTTTTAGAATGCCTGGTTTTCAATTTATTTTACTCTTAAAATTTCAAATCCATACCATTTACTGTTTAAAAGATATGAATTACTTTATTAAAAACACATTAGCGACTGGAAACCAAGCATTTTAGGACATGTGTTAAATAAACCTTTTCTTAGTTTTAAGTGCAGAATAAGGTCCTGAAGTTTGAGAACGGTTTTTTTAAACAGTCTATAATCATGATTTATTTTGTTTTTTGCCTTACTGGACTGGATGTATTTATGAGTCTATAATCAATCATTTATATTAAAGTTGTGCAGTATCGGTACACCATGTAATTAATTTTATCATAAATAAACTTTTTAAATTTAAAGATTTCTAGTTCTATTGTAAATTTTTATGGTAAATTTATTAGCACAGTAAGAAACAAAAGAATTGTTTACAAAACAACCAATGATAAGGAAATGCCTTAACAGGCCATTCAGTTTGTTTTGTAATTCATGTACAGTAATCGTATCTTGTGAGGAATCGTGTATGAAGAATAGATCAAACTAAGTGCAAATTTACTTAATAGTGAGTTTTTATAACTAAAACGTAATAAATATTAATTTTTACTTAAAATATAGCTCTTATAGATTTTGTTACACTTCTCATTTAAAAATTAAAATAGTTGGCCTATAGTTGATTTGAAAAACGTTGCACTAGAAATACTTACTTATTTAATTATAACATTTGCTGAATTTCCCTTCAATGGGGGAGGGTAGTCAAGGGACTCATTGCAGAAGCATGTAAATAAGTACCGGTACATAAAATTCTCATCTACTTAGCTTTCAGTTTAGTATAAAATTGTTTCAAAGTTTCCAATACCAAAAATAATATTTAAAACATGTTTTATAAATTGTATTATGGCATTACAGGTACTTTCACAGATAAACTGTCCTTTTCTTATATGAAATATTATTAAAATGTTATAAACATACAAATCTTAAAGGACAACAATGTAAGAGGTTTGAATAGGTGAAAGGATGGCCAGTTTTGTGCTTTACCAGAGTAATAATGATTTTGTTTTGAATAGCCAAAAGTAGTTTCAACATACTTGTCTCTCCCCAACAAATCTTGATTTTATTAATGAGTTCTATGGCTAGGTAGAATATAAACTATATCAGAACCTTTATGCTGCAAAAAGTGAATCTATAAACTTAATAATTAATAGTTTAGTACATCTGCACAAAAAGTTTGAAATCCATACAATTTATCAACTGAAACTACAAGAAGAAAGAAATTTTAAAACTAATTGTTTCATAGTATGTGTGAAAAATGTAAACGCTAAAATGTAAAGCTAAATATTCGATCAAAATTAAATTAGAATTTATGAAATGTTTTTACCCTGTACATAAATTGTTATTCTAGTTTTCACCACTGGTAACTTTTACCAATGCATTTCAAATAAACTTGAAAACATATAACTGAAAAAAATATAATTAACGTGTAAAATAAAATTTGGTGAACTTTGAGTGACAACTTTCCAATTTCCAGGAGTCATGTATTTCTTTAAAACCTTAGGTTTATAGCTTGTTTTTAATTTTTCGATTTTGAACCGATTTGGTCCTCCCAAATTGCATAACAATAACAAGAACAATAAAAATGTATCAGTAGAGCAACAAAAAATCTTAATATTAACTTGAGTTTGGTGAAAAACAATACAGCCATCAATCATATTGGCACATTATCACTAGTATAAATTACATTCACCCATTAAACAAATTTATCTCCTTCTATCCAGTGGCGCACCGACGGGGGCAGACGAACGGGACCTGTCTCCCCCCAGAAGGTATTTTTAGTAATGTGGATTGTATTTTAATTCTAATCGATCGTTGAATACGTAGTCAATATTCAATTAAAAATTACATTATTTATGATGATATATGATTCTTACCCTACACAATCATGATTTTCTTACAGTGATGTTTGAGTCTCGGCGGTCTGGTTCATGAGTTGACGGTATG
>JAGFPH010004161.1:92730-103000 GCA_018207615.1 Philaenus spumarius
TACAAACCGCTTTACAATTTGTATTAGTTTGTAAATACCGTAGTCGAGGGCAACAATAATCGATAAAAAAACCAAAAGTCGATATTTTGTCCCTTACTACTTATTTTGCCTGTACTGAAAATTTTACTCTCCCGACACGAGGTCTCTTTTCATTTTCCGCATCACAAAAACTGTAACAGTTCTTATATAGATAAGGATTATTTGTACTGCTAGATTAGACAAATATTGATATGTTTCCAATCACTGAAATTATGATTAGCTGCTAAAATTAAAATTGATTAGATGTTATTTTACCTTGTATACTAGGCTACAAAATTTCAAAAAAACAAAAAGTAATAAATTTTTTTTCAAATTTCAACATTTTAAGTGCCCAACACCCAACTCACACAAATAAAGTTGAAAGACAAGCCTCTCCAATCGTTGTTATTGAAAGTGTAACCATATTTTTTATTGAATTAAGTGTATACATATGCCACCCATCCATCAAAATTACTTTTTTGTTTACCAAATTAATCATTGTTCAAGATTTTATTTTTGCATTTTTGATTCTTGTTATGCAACTTTTTAATTTAACGTTACGACAATACTTTAGTGTTAGTACAATAAAAAATGTCTCAGTTTCATTTAATGCAATAATATCATTTTTATATATTTTTAGAGATTGTTTTATTACTCTATAATTGGGTGTGGGGTATTATCCATTAGGCACTTCAGGCTAGGAGCTGAAGGCTCTAGAGGTTGCGGGAAATAGGAGTACCATTTTAAAAATAAATTAAATACATTTTTGCACAAATAATTTGAAATCTGATTTGATTGGAAATTATTACAAAAAAAATTTGTGTGCTTACTTACGTGATACAATACACTTACGTATATAGGAGTTCAAATACATGTAAAGTACATAAATAAGCAAGGATGTGAGTACTGAGTTCAGTTCTTGGCCGGCTGACGAAGTCTGGTGCAACAAGATTGGAGTAAACCGAAAAATTAGGTTTAGATACTTTTCATAAGCTCCAGACACAAAGATGAAACGGATTTATGTTGGTTATTTATTGGTGTTTTGAACATTTTTTGGAGTGAAAAGAATTTTTTGCTGTGTATAGACTATTAGTTTCTGGAGCATTTTCATTTACAGGGTTCACAATGCATTATTTAACATTTGTAATCCGTCTAAAATTTTCTCAGTTTTTAAGGTACGGCAACGAAATGGATGTGGAATGTTCAAATGTTAAAACAGTTTGAGTGAAATTAAAAACAGACTATTGGATCACAAAACAACAATATTTTTTTAAAAAACAATCCTTTAATAAATATGAATTATACCGTATTTATTATAGCTATGTGCTATAAGATATACAGTAACTTATGTTTAGACTTATTATATTATTAAAAATGGATAGAAATGAAAAATCCAGCATTACAGTTTTATCAAATTCTATCAAAAGTTATTAAGTGGAATATTTATATTTTGTCTTGTATTTCTTCAGCTAAGACAAAGTGTTGTTTACTTAAATATTTGCAACCAGCGCCACAATTTCGCTTTTAAAAGCATTTTTATAAAACAAAACGTTAGAAGAAACGTTGTTTCCTGCCTGGTGGGCTATCTGCGAACTAAAAGGAAGGAATGTGAATGATTCCATTGCTTCAGTAATGGCGCTCCGCTGTATCAGGAACTCAGAATATTACAGCAAGTGTAAGGCAAAGGCGACATTCTGTAAGAAATGAAACAATCCCTGATTTCAAACTGTATTTTCTAGCGTAAATTTGGTAGCATAAACAACATATTGTCCATAACTCATTTATAATTTGTTATGTGTAACTAATTTGTTTGAAAATGTTGTATTGCAGATCGATCCTGATTCTATCTGATTTTTAATTGACTTATTCGAAATTATGTTTTGCAAATTAACTTAAATAATAGTTACAAATATTTACTTAAAATAATATAAATTTAAAATTATTTTAAAGCTTTAGACTACTCCCATAGATATTGATTATTGTGCAGAAATTCACTACAAATGCACTGCAAATATTTTCTATATCTGTTAGTGTTATAAAAAATATAACTTTACATATTTCTAATTGCACATTATTATTAGTTACAAGTATATTAATAATAGCCATCCAGATCCAGGTTATGTGAAATGTGAATTTAATCAAATTTATTATAATCTTTAACGCTCCATAACGTTGTATGTTGTTGCTAGTAAATAGCCTACACATTTTCCCAAACAACTGAAACTTATTATTCATCCTCAAATACAAATTCCTTTCCAATTAATTGTTTCGTAGTTCGTCCTACACGAGCTATAATAGTAATAATACAAAAGTAAGAGAGCAAAACTTTATAACGAACACGTTTTGAGTCAAGAAGGAGGTTTCTAACTCACACTTCCAACGGAAAATGGCATACGTATGTATGTATATACAGTTCCATTTTAACTGGGCCATCATTGGGATCTTCCAAAGTACAAGATGTACAGCAAACTTTAAATCGGGGACTTCACCTACTTTTTAGTGACCATTAAAAATATGAATTTGAAATTTCAAAAATGTGCCGCCATTTTCCAATACGGCGGACAACTTTCAAATTTCCTATGGAACACCCGATGATGCTTTGGGGTTGATAAGTTATTTTTAAACAATTTTGTTCTTGTTGTTTTTTTTTTACATATATATATACGATTAATCGTTTAAAAGTTAGAAGGGTATAAAAGTTTTAAAAACACTATAACTGAGAACAAGATATTTTGGTCATGGAAATGTTTTGAACCAATGTAAACGCACTTAACAATAATAAAGCATTTATTAGACAAATACATTTAAAAAAATCAAATACACTTTCTATTAATTTTTAAAACCATAGTACACCTCTTCGATATCAGCTGTTATTGTCATTATTCAAATTGCTGTTTCGAAAGACCTCTGTTTATTAGTACTAGGGGCTCTACCTCTGGACGCTTCGCGTCCCAACCCCGTCTCGGCCTACGGCCTCAGATGGCTGCTTCGCTTCGCTCGCAGTTGGAAAACTCTCTAAAGGCTCTCGCTAATCTTTGGCTCATTTGTACCTGGGTGAACGAGCATCGTTCAGTATTTTTAACATCTGGATTGTATCTATAATGTATCTATTCGAATATTTAGTGACTTTAAAGGAGGTATAAAAAGAAGCTGTACCTATTCGCCTTCTAAGTGACTTGAAAGGTGGTATAAAAAGAAGTTCAGATTTTAAATTTTATGCGCATTTTTCAGACTTAGGTCTTTGAAGACGTAAGACCTAGCGCATTCAATTCCTGACGTCAAATAACCCCTGTGGTAAATTTTCATCAAAATCGTTAGAGCCGTTTTCGAGATCCGCGACAGATACAAAGATACAAAGATAGATACAAGAATTGCTCATTTAAAGTAATACGATACAAGTTCTCATTTTAAACTACAGTTTTTAATGTTTTCATATTCTAAAATGGCGGCCAACTTTCGAACTTTTTATGAAACACTATGTTGTATTATGATGATTTTGGATTTTACTGAATTCTGGATTGTGAATCAGTGGCGGATCCAGGGGACCTCATCTGGGAGGGGGCAATACTTCCCAAGTATGCAAAATAACAGGTAGATTTCGGGGGATTCCCACAAAATATAAAAAATGTTAACGCAAAACGTTGAATTTGAATGGAAATATTTTGGTTGTCAACAAGGTTTTACTTGTTAAATACTTTATTACTTTCTCACTATACTATAGTATAGAGAAAGTATAGTGATCGCAAAAAAATTCGATGTTGAGATTTTTGTGGAAATATCTGTTTTGGGACCCCTTGAGTACAAAAAAGTGATTTTTACAAAATGTCTGTCTGTATGTATGTCTGTATGTATGTCTGTATGTCTGTATGTCTGTATGTCTGTATGTCTGTATGTATACAAAGCTAGAGCGAAAACTATTCGATCGATTTCAACCAAATTTGCACCAGACATGTCAAGTACGCCTGTATAGATGCACGAAAAAGGGTTTTGAACAATTTTGAAAAACAACCCCCTTTTTGGCCAAAAAACCCCCAAAAAATCAGTTATTATTTTTTTATAAAAAAACGGCTCTAACGATTTTGATAAAATTTGGCTTATTTGTAGCCTTTAATGTGCCCTACCATATACAAAAACCCGCATCTTTCTAAAAATTCTCGTTTAGCTAATAATAATAATAATAATAATAACTGATTTTTGGGGGTTTTTTGGCCATAAAGGGGGTTGTTTTTCAAAAATTTTCAAAACGTTTTTACGTGCATCTATAAAGCCCTAATTGACGTGTTTGGTGCAAATTTGTTCGAAATCGATCGAATAGTTTTCTCTATAGCTAAAAATAATAATATTTATTAGTTATTCGCCTACTTTAATAAAAGTATACAAAGCTAGAGAGAAAACTATTCGATCGATTTCAACCAAATTTGCACCAGACATGTCCAGTACGCCAGTATAGATGCACGAAAAAGGGTTTGGAACAATTTTGAAAAACAACCCCCTTTTTGGCCAAAAAACCCCCAAAAAATCAGTTATTATTTTTTTATTAAAAAACGGCTCTAACGATTTTGATAAAATTTGGCTTATTTGTAGCCTTTAATGTGCCCTACCATATACAAAAACCCGCATCTTTCTAAAAATTCTCGTTTAGCTAATAATAATAATAATAACTGATTTTTGGGGGTTTTTTGGCCATAAAGGGGGTTGTTTTTCAAAAATTTTCAAAACGTTTTTACGTGCATCTATAAAGCCCTAATTGACGTGTTTGGTGCAAATTTGTTCGAAATCGATCGAATAGTTTTCTCTATAGCTAAAAATAATAATATTTATTAGTTATTCGCCTACTTTAATAAAAGTATACAAAGCTAGAGAGAAAACTATTCGATCGATTTCAACCAAATTTGCACCAGACATGTCCAGTACGCCTGTATAGATGCACGAAAAAGGGTTTTGAACAATTTTGAAAAACAACCCCCTTTTTGGCCAAAAAACCCCCAAAAAATCAGTTATTATTTTTTTATTAAAAAACGGCTCTAACGATTTTGATAAAATTTGGCTTATTTGTAGCCTTTAATGTGCCCTACCATATACAAAAACCCGCATCTTTCTAAAAATTCTCGTTTAGCTAATAATAATAATAATAACTGATTTTTGGGGGTTTTTTGGCCATAAAGGGGGTTGTTTTTCAAAAATTTTCAAAACCTTTTTACGTGCATCTATAAAGACCTAATTTACGTGTTTGGTGCAAATTTGTTCGAAATCGATCGAATAGTTTTCTCTCTAGATAATAATAATAATAATAATAATATTTATTAGTTAATCTCCAACTTTAATAAAAAAACTATCCTACCCCACCCTACAAGTCACAGTGAATCTGTTTAGTAATTTAAATGTATTTGTGAGAAAGTATGTGCCAGTTCCTGGTACCGTTTATTTTTGTATTTATTAAAAAGTTGTGAAACATCTTAAATTGTTCTTAAAGGCTTTGTGCTTTTGTCTTATATCTCATGATTGAAAGTATATCGACGGCAACAAGTTTTAATCAGCAGTTTAAATGAGTAAAAATCGATTATCTTTAACGCATTTTTTGGGAGTTTTAAGCAATAATTTCCATATTTTAAGCTAACACGTAAAAAATATAAAGTCTTTTTTATAATTTAAAGTAGTTTCCCAGATTATTAATTTATAAATAGAATCCGAAACACGTTATTACGAATGCATGTTTCAACGATTTGAGTCAGACCTTTTTATTAAAATTATACAGTACACTCGGGAGTTTTCTTCTAGGTAAAGAAGAGCCTTAAGCCGAAAACGAAGCAAGACGCGACGTGCGCAATCCATCGTCAGAACGGTGAACCAACCGATTCAATTTCAATATGCAAGAAACAAACTTAAAAATCGATTGCTTTCCCGATCGATGTTTCTATGCATTACTCTCGCGTTTTTCCGGTATAGAAATCAGAATGTAATAAGATACGTAACATTTTTGTTTCGGAGTTCGGGAGGGGCAATTGCCCCCTTTGCCCCTCCACTGGATCTGCGCCTGTTGTGAATCAGCTTTGATCAACATGTGACAAATTTGTAGTTTTGTCACTTAATTCCTCTGATTAAGGATTTAAAAAATTAACAGACTTGGCCTATTTGTTGATTTTTAAAAGTGATTTGTTTTCTAATAAATGCTTTATTAGTGTTAAGAGCGTTTTCATTGGTTCAAAACGTGTCCAAACCCAAAATATATCTTACTCTCCGTTATGGTGTTTTTAAAACTGTATACGTCTCTAACTTGTAAACGGTGAGTTGTATCGAAAAAACACCAAGGTCAAAATCGCTTTAAAATAACTTGTTAACCCGGAAATCATCATAAAATATAGGGTGTTCCGAAGAAATTCGAAAGTATTACGCCATATAGGAAAATGGCGGCAAGTTTTTGAAATTTCAAATTCATATTTTTAATAGTAATTAAAAAGTAGGTGAAGTCCCCCATTTAAAGTTTGCTGTACATCTTGTACTTTTGGAGATCCCAATGGTGGCCCAGTTAAAATGGACACTATAATAACTCCTCCCTGCATGGTACAGCCCGTCTCAGATGTTTATACATTCTTATAGACAAAAAACGGTACCAGGAACTGGCACATACTTTCTCACAAACATATTTAAATTATTAAACAGATTCACTGTGACTTCATAATTGTATTTGGGGTAGGAGAGGTGATTTATTAAAGTAGGAGATTAACTCATAAATATTATTATTATTATCTAGAGAGAAAACTATTCGATCGATTTCGAACAAATTTGCACCAAATACGTCAATTAGACCTGTATAGATGCACGAAAAAAGGTTTTGAAAAATGTTGAAAAACAACCCCCCTTTATATCCAAAAATCCCCGAAAAATCAGTTATTATTATTATTATTAGCAGCTAAACGGGAATTTTTAGAAAGATGCGGTTTTTCGTATATGGTTAAGGGCTACAAATAAGCCAAATTTTATCAAAATCGTTAGGGCCGTTTTTTTATAAAAAAATAATAACTGATTTTTGAGGGTTTTTTTACTAAAAAGGTGGTTGTTTTCAAAAAATTTCAAAAACGTTTTTCGTGCATCTATACAGGCCTACTTGACATGTCTGGTGCAAATTTGGTTGAAATCGATCGAATAGTTTTCTCTTTAGCTTTGTATACACACACACACACCACACAGACACACACACCCCCCTACAGACATTTTGTAAAATCCACTTTTTTGGACTCAGGGGGTCCCAAAACGGATATTTCCACAAAAATCTCAACATTGATTTTTTTTGCGATCACTATACTTTCTCTATACTATAGTATAGTGAGAAAGTAATAAAGAAAAAACGTATTTTATTTTTACTGGTAGGCTATATTACTGTTAAAAATCCTTAAATAATTGGATATCTAAAATAATATATCTATATCTATATATATCTATGTATATAGCCTATAGCGAATTTCGAGTTCGTAGGTGTTTCGGTTTAGAAGACATAATATCTCTAACTTTTCGCAGGTTTTGGGTTTGTTCCTCGATTTTTGCGGTTGCATATAAAATAGGTAGAAACCTTTTCTTAGCGAGCACTTAACTACCAAATTTCAAGTCTGTAAAATTAATTTTGCGATAAGCGAGACAATGTATCGGCTCTTATAAATATGTTATAAATAGAAGAAATAAAGTATTTTACTTTTGCTGTTTTTTCATAATTTTCTTTGCTACTATGATTATGATTATTGACAAACTCACCTAACCTATCTGGCAACTTAACACCCAAATGGTGCAAATATACTGATTTTAGAGTTTGTAGGTATTTTAGTTGGGAAGAAATAATGTTTCTTAGGCCTATTTTTCGCTATTTTACAGCACGCGTCTGTTTAGCAGAACAGATGTTTCTAGCATATCACTTCTTAAGTTTGTACAAACAATTATTGTACGACTGTAATAACGGTTTAATTCTGAATTTGTGATTACAGTACTTGTCTTGTTTTACCAATTTAAGTTGGTTTTAAGTGTGCAGTCGTCAAATAATTTAACCATCTTTCAATCCAAAGACTAAAAGAAACCATAAACGCCGTAATATGCATGTAACAGCTTAAATGCGTAGGAATGTTTGGGGAAGGGATATTTCGGCAGTTAGGACCTCTACGCCTCTTCAGTTCTATAAGACCCTGGTATTCACATTTCAGTTTCAGGTTCAAACTGACAAAAAACAAGGCCGATTCCGACAATCGGATCGCTGCGGGTGGGGAGGGAAAGAGAGGGAGTTTAAACTTGAGCTTCACAAGTGCAAGGAGAAACGCTGTATGAATGAATAGAACATATATTGTAACAAAAATAGATTGACCGAAGACAGTTTTGAACATAAAACTTTTATACAAAATTAACAATTTCTTTAATTGTTTGTTACTAAGTAGTTCGGTGACAGTAGAACTCGCGAAAAATCTAAAGTCAATTCTTTATTTGCAGATTTTTGTGGAAAGGTTTTGTCTACAAGGACGATTCTAGAAACATATGGCATAATATTAATTTCATGTTAGCGAGATATCAAACTAAAAAGTATTATTTTATTTATTAATAAAATTATTAAAACGTTTTTTGATGTTTTTAAATCCACTTTTCGTCTTAAGGTCATTAAAACCGAAACGGAATCACTGTCGATCGGTATAACTGCTTTTAAACTGTCAGCATTCAGTATTTGCGAAGTTGTCACAAATTAACTTCGACCTACTAAATACTGCCTAGCCTAGGCTATACCTAACCTAAACGTAGAAAAGCAGCACCAACAACTAAGATGCTAAAAATAAGGAATTATTTGATCGGAAAATTCCTAAAAAGCTGCACGTACATTTCGATTTACAAATAAGTATGTTTCGAAATCCTTAAAATTCCATCAGGGCCGTTCGAGTTATTTGAGGTCAAAGGTCGCTCAAGTTGTTTTTCGCGAATAAATCAAGTTTTTGTTTCGTGCCTCGATGAAAGTCATGAAAGTTGAAGAGAAAAAATATTATATTTATAACGTTGGTAACTGGAATTCTTTTTATAAGTTCAACCCTTTTCGAGATATATTCCTTCCTTTAAATTGTAGAGCAACATGCGAAATGCATTTTAAGAGAAAATAGAAAAATGTCTAGTATTAATAAAACAATTATTTATAAAAATATTCTTACAGATAACCAATTATTGCATTCGTTTAGCCACCATCACCTATAAAGACCCGTTTTCATTTGGTTTCCACTCCAGATCTAATCCATGTTGCTGGTTGTTAAATTTATCCGTACTATTTTTCATTGCTTTTAAATGGTTGAACAAAAATAACTGTTGCCAGGAGTGCACTATTCCGCCTTTCCGGTAACTGCTATTTAAAGGGTTTTTTAAGGCTCTTCTTTATCTCGAAGAAAACTCCCGAGTGTACAGTATAATTTCAATACGAAAGGTCTGACTGAAGCCGCAAAATCGTTGAAACATGCATTCGTAATAACGTGCTTCGGATTCTATTTATAAATTAATAATCTGGGGAACTATTTTAAGTTATAAAGAAAGCTTTATATTTTTTACGTGTTAGCTTAAAATATGGAATTTATTGCTTAAAACTCCCAAAAAAATGCGTTAAAAGTCATCGATTTTTACTCAGTTAAACTGTTGATTAAAATGAGTTGCCGTCGATTTATTTCAATTATGAGGTATAAGACAAATGCACAAAGCCTTTAAGAACAATTTAAGATATTTCACAACTTTTTAGTTTGAAAAACGGCGTCCGCAACACGTTAGTACGAAAGTGCATATTTTTGTCGTTTTACGCAAGGTATAGAAGACCTTTAAGTGTCGGCTCTAACTGTCGACCATGTTGGCTGACACTCCATAACACCAATGTTAAATTAAAATCCAAATTTTTCCTTTATTTTTGATTGGAAAGTTATAAACGATATGTCATTTTAAAGCTGCATGCAAATGGCTTTTTCAAAACTAAGAAAAACATTTTGTTTAATATTTATTAACAATTTAAAACATTGATTTTTAATATTTTTTTATGTTGTCACTATTAATTATAGCGAAAAACTACCAAGCCATTCGCATAAAGAATTTCATCTCCAAGAGTTTGGTATTCTTTTTAAAAAGCTATTTGAACAATAGCGGGTTTTAAATGGATTTAGGCTGAGCAATGTCCGTGTAACCTACCGCCGCTATAGGGTGATTTTAAATATTTTTTTACGTTGTAACTATTAATTATAGCGAAAAATTACCAAGCCATTCG
>JAGFPH010004161.1:103010-113878 GCA_018207615.1 Philaenus spumarius
GGTTTTAAATGGATTTAGGCTGAGCAATGTCCGTGTAACCTACCGCCGCTATAGGGTGATTTTAAATATTTTTTACGTTGTAACTATTAATTATAACGAAAAATTACCAAGCCATTCCGACGAAGAATTTTGTCCCCAAAAGTTTGGTATTTTTAAAAAAACGCTATTTGAACAATTGCGGGTTTTAAATGAATGTAGGCTGAGCAATGTCCGTGTAACCTACCGCCGCTATAGGGTGATTTTAAATATTGTTTTACGTTGTGACTATTAATTATAGCGAAAAATTACCAAGCCATTCGGATGAAGAATTTTGTCCCCAAGAGTTTGGCATTTAAAAAAAACGCTATTTGAACAATTGCGGGTTTTAAATGGATTTAGGCTGAGCAATGTCCGTGTAACCTACCGCCGCTATAGGGGGTCGCAGGTTGCTTTCAGTTTTACTAGAGCCGACCCTTAAGGCTTTATATTAACAGCCTATTCACAATAATAATGGCAATGAGGTAAATTGACGCGCCTTTGTAAGAAGTCTACATTTTATGTAGATGGGGGGAAATGCACATTAGTAGACTTACAAATTAGCCAACAACATCGATTAGAAGACTACAGAATTTCAAAAGTATAACAAGGACCTTTAAAAAAAATATATTAAAATTTTATGATTATTTGTCAAAACGTTTAAAAAAAATAAACATTGCGAATTGGTCAGGACAAGTTTGACGATTGGTTCACTATAAAATACAACGTGCATAAATTAACAATTTATACAGCCTCGTTAAAATAAAGTTATTAAGTCTCGTTTTCAAAGGTTTAAGTGCAGTGATGGTAAACTCATGTTCTTAAACTACTATTAGCAACTTTGAATAGATTCGCAAATATTATAGACTGGTCATAGAAGTTTTCCATTCCAACGTGTGGTCTTTAACACACCTAATATTTTTTTATATACTTGTTCATTGAAGTTTTTTATTTTCAATTCTTTTCATTTTTACTTCCTCACTATAGTTTAGAGAAAGTATAGTAATCGCAAAAAATCGATGTTGAGATTTTTGTGGAAGTATCCGTTTTGGGACCCCTGAGTCCCGAAAAGTGGTTTATACACAATGTCTGTCTGTCTGTATGTCCGTCTGTATATCTGTATGTATACAAAGCTAGAGAGAAAACTATTCGAATGGTTTCGAACAAATTTTCACCAAACATGTCAATTAGGCCTGTACGGATGCACGAAAAAGTTTTGAACATTTTTGAAAAACAACCCCCTTTTTGACCAAAAAACCCCAAAAATCAGTTTTTATTTTTTTTTAAACGGCTCTATCGATTTTGATAAAATTTGGCTTATTTGTAGCCCTTAATGTACCCATCCATATGCAAAAAACAGCATATTTCTAACAAAATTCGTTTAGGTAATAATAATAATAATATTTATTATTTAATCTCCTACTTTAATGTGTCCCCTCTCCTACTGTAATACAATTATGAAGTCACAGTGAATCTGTTTAACACGTTCACTGCTACGCAAATTTCGTATTTCCTATGCTAGGAGTTGACCTTTTATTTTTTATATTTATAGCCTAAATGAGTAGAAATTATTTTATTTTTGATTTTTGAACATTTTGGTGTGCCAAGGACGCAATGCTCTGTGTAATGAAAATACTCCCAATACGGGGGTTGGCGTGCGAAACACGCAATCATTGCTTATTGAAAATACTCCCATACGGGGGTTGGCAATGCACTGTGCGTCGGCGGCTTCTCATAGTGTTCAGTGTCAAGCTCACATGTGCGTCCTTAGCAGTGAACGTTTGTGAGAAAGTATGTGCCTGTTTCTGATACCGTTTATTATCTGTGTTGTCATTTTTAATTTAGGTATTTATTGTATAGTAAAGAAGATTTGTAATATACAGTGAAACAAACGTTTGGTATATTTTGTTATTCGAATAAGCTGATACTTTGTAAGTTATGATAATTTTGGTCTAGTGGACCGTCAGCTGTAGTTTTGAGCGAATTCATCTAAATGGAGGTAAATAGTAAAGTTGTCAAGAGTGCATCTCACCTCCAATAATAATAATAATAAGTAAGTAGTAAGTAGTAAGTAATGATAATTCTAGGCAAGTTATTTAGAATTTTTTTCATTTCAGCTATTTATTTGTTTTGTTTAGTGGTGTCACTGTTATTTATGATGCACCCTGTCTTTCACATCTATTTATGTTATATGGATTTGAATCCGTCTCCAGAGCGCCGAGTCTCCTCAGCGCCGAGTCTCCTCAGCTCCGAGTCTCCTCAGCTCCGAGTCTCCTCAGCTCCGCGTCACCTCAGCGCCGAGCGGGCTACCTGGCATAATCTTGACAGTTTTGACAGCCGAATTGGAATTCACAAAAGCAACGAACCGTGGTAATGGCGTGTGCCCAACTGAGCATAGTAGATGATCAGCACTGGAATGACGCAAATTTTGCATACATTTCATGGCAGACCCTAACCTAACCTAATTTAACCTAACCTAATACTCCTCGAGTTCTAAAGTAACATTGTATGTTTAGTTTAATAAAATTATGACAAATATTTACTTATTCACCGATTAAACTCATTGATCCCGGCATTGAAGATATTACCCCCCGTCACTAATGCATCGCTGAGCAGACCCTTTGATAATTTATGGCCTCGACGCTGAGGAGCCTAATTTGCCCTCGGCGTTGGGGAGACGCCACCTACGGATATAGCCTACATATCTTGATCGTTTTGTCAATACTTAACTCCACTTCTGGGATCAATGTAGCACATTGAATTGGATGCAATTAGTGAAACATGTTTCTGTTTCCACCTTATAGTTGTGGACAGCTTAACTCTGAACCAAGAAAAGGTTAGCGTCTTCCGCCCGGCCGACCATAATTAGTGTCGCTTGGCTGAACTCAATGAAAACAAGTACTAGGTGCCTAATACCAAAAAGTCTGTTAAATTATTGTCAAAAATTATTAAAAACCATTATCATATTACGTTTTGTATTTAAATTCGATTATTTTTATACTAAATTTAATGTAAATCGGCCAATTTTGACCAACTTATACCGCCAAACTAGTTTTTATTTTTTTAAACTAACTCTGAATGAACAGTGGAACTAAAATACAATTCATATACAAACGTGAGCATATGGAGGGAAAAACTCTATTTGCGATTGTAATAATTTTTTATTGCTTCATAACCATGCATTACATAAATTTCAAACCTAAATAACTCAAAAACCGTACATTTAAACGGAAAATGTCAAGACACCTTTTTTGTAGTCCTTTTGATACAATATCGGATGGTGTAACTGTAAAATATAGAGTATTTTTTATTTTCATTGAGTGCAGCCAAGCGACACTAATTAGGGTCGGTCGGGCGGAAGACGCTAACCTTTTCTTGATTCAGAGTTACGCTGTCCACAGTAATTCGTATGTATTACTTTTTCAAAGGTGTTTTTTTGTGACAATGCCATATCTCCCTTCATTCTTCGTCAAAATTAACGATTCAAACATAATTTTAAGGCTTTTGTACCCCGCTATTGACGAAAAATAAATAAATATCTTAAAGTTAATGTTTTGCCAATAATGTTATAGGAGAGCTTTGGGTAACCATAAAGCTCGTTGTTCACTGTCACTGTATATAGGGTAAAGGAGTGTAAAAGTACGCGGCGAAATTTTGGACTGTTGCCAGCACTGCAGGGAACTTTTGTTGTGAGTTTTTAGTTTGTCTACCATAACAGTGCATCACGCCATATTGCCATCGGTTCTCGTCAATTTGCCTGGATTTCATAAGGCAAAACATACATTTACTACTTTCGTATATAATATTCACAACTTCAAACGTAAGAGTTTAGTCGAGTAAATAAGTTATGCAAACACCCCAAAAAAATTGCTACAAATGATTTTTTGTTGAATTTTACTTTAATAGATACCTGTCGATAAAAATGTAAAAGTCTAGGAAAATTAGGCCTCCGGAAAGGGTAATTTCCAAGATGGCGTCGAAGATTTCTGTAAAAATAAATAAATCAAGGTATCTTGAATATTTGTTAATACATAACTTTGATTTTCAATCTAAATAACCATTGAACACCACAAAATGATGTACACAATATGCAAGAAGACATTTAAACTTCATTTACATAAATATCCTAACAAATATGTAATTCATTGCAATATTGATATAGTAACTGCTGCTTTGTTAAAACTTGTTAAACCGTCTTCATCTTCATCCAACTCTTTCGAACATGAATTGTTCTGCACATTGTCACACTCTTCAAATTGGCACGGCCCACAGGCTGTTGTGCAAGGAAGGCCATACTTTTTACATGAACATCCATTGGTAGAACAGTTACAATGAATCACCTTCAGGAGACTCTCTGGCGCAGCACTCTTTGTAGTCATAATTGGTCGTTCTGGATCTTCCAGCCCCACTTTAAAGGATCAACCTCATTTTCCTTTCCCATCCACAAGAATGTGTGATATTCTTTCCTGCATTGTTACTATATCATTTAACCCATCCCTTTCCGTGATATTTATACAGGACCCATACCGTTCTCTGAGCCGTTGTTAGGTATTGGTTAGCATAAGCAACAGAATCTGCTTCTAGCAAGCACTCCTTCATTTTTCATCTCAGATCAGAAATGCTTTGTTCTTCAATCATTAGTTTCAAAGTATGTTCACATTTAAAATAAACGTTTCCCATAAAAACCCTTAAAATAACGCAAAAACCAACTTTTCTCAAAAACGGCTCGTACGATTTTCATTAAAATATTACAGTTTATAGTACTTTAGGTCCCTAATAAACTATAAATTTTTATTAAAAATCGTTAGAGCCGTTTTTCAGAAAAGTTGATTTTTCCGTTATTTTAAGGGTTTTTATGGGAAAATTACCCTTAAAAATTAAAAATTCACAAAAATGAAAAAAACGCCTGGAGATACCGTGGATTAATACCTCCATACCAAATTTCATCAAAATCGGACGACTGGTTTAGGCTCTAGGTCTGATAACATCCACACAGACACACAGACACACACACAGACATCACTCCGAAAACCACTTTTTTTGGTTCAGGGGGACCCAAAACGGATATTTCCACCAAAAACTCAAACTCGAAAATTTTGACGAAAACAATACTTTCTCCATATACTATGGTATAGGGGGAGAAAGTAAAAAGCCTGTTCTTTATCTCCATTCTTTGGTCTTCCAGATTTCCTTCGTTTTATTTCTGGATCGTGGTTGAAATATAGGGGTATATCCTAGCCGGAACGAAAATTGCTGTTAAAAACATGGTGGTACACGTAGCCAGCTGTATAAAGGTCCCCATTGTAATAATCAGTCCTGCCTTTAACCCAAAAGACCATTCATCACAACGATTGTCACAAAATTATAATATTGTCTTTGTAAATGTTTTTGTTGTAACATAGCTGTGGAAAAAGTGTTCCTTTTACAATACAACAGCCACAGAAAAAAACAATCAGTTTTATTATTGAATGGGCCACAGTTCTAGTACTTCTTGTTATGGTTTTACTTTCACCATCATGTTTTCGCTTCAAGTTTAATTCTATATCTTCTTTGTTAATTTATAGCTTACGACAACTTGTATGCACCTTATATCCAAGGACCACTACTATGGTTTAAATTCCATCCGCACCTTTTTGTCCGACTTCAAATACATAATATTTATAGATTAATTCTTTGTTACAAATGGGGCAAGTTGGATGAACATTTTTATCAGCCATATTATACAGAAAATTGCATAAGAGCACTAGGCCTAGCCAGTTTGTAATACGAGAGAACCCAGGAATACATTAATAATAACTATCCACGAAAAATTAGAGTTGTTTCTTAACTCTAAAGTATGAAACACTACTTTAATACACATTAAAAAAATACACTAACATTGTAATAAAACTGTAACAATTCACACTGCTTAGCAACCATTGAGCATTGCACATAAACTAAACTTATAACACAAAAAACAAATAAAATCAAACCGTGTTTATAACTGAACTGATTGTTAAATAAACAGATGATTTATATTTTAAAAAAATTCTGAATCACATGGTTTGAGAATGAGAAATTTTTAAACAATCTGGCAAGAAATGTGCCTTTTATACCAAAAACACTTTTAAAATCAGTACTTTCCGGCAATTTTAGGCGCCATCTTAAAAATTAAATTATTCTGGGATTCCGATTTTCCTAGACTTTTACTATGTTTTGTAATATACCGATTAGATTGAATTAACGGTAAAAAACCATTTGTAGCAATTTTTTAGGGTTGGGTAATAAATTTTCTTATGTTGACTCGTCTAAGTTTTAATATATCGAACGTAAGTTTAACATATTTTTGCTTGGTATTAAAGAAATGTACAGTAATAGTAACATAATGACATGAGTCCCGCAGGGGCGAACCTAGGAATTATCTTTGGGGAGATGGAATAAAGGGAGGGGGGGTCCGGGGAAATTTTTTTGAAATAGTGTTTAAAAGTGTGTTTCGAGGGTATTTGAAGACTTAAATTACTTTAAAAACCTAGTAATTTGGTGCAAAAAGTTTTACTTAATCTCCAATTTTTGAAATCGTTACTGAGACATTAAAATAAACAATTAGGCTGTTACAGAGGGAATAATACTAATAAGCCGTGTAAATTATACAATATTACAGTATTATATTTATTTATTGGGAAAAGAAAACGCAATATGGTTTAATAATATATACCCTAACTATGGTTTTAAACTATACAAATATTGACTATAGGTATAAAAATATTCAATGCTAAAAAATAAACTGAAGATAAGTATAAGTGGAATTAATGGTGTTACAGAACTAAGATTGTTAATTAATTGTTCACTTTAAAATAGTTACAAAATAAAATCCAGTCGCCTTGATTTATTTTTGGCAAGATTATTTAGCACCTCTTCTGGATCCACCGGAACATCTCTGTGAATTGACATTAATGCTAACCCATTCAACCTATCTTGGCATTCCTCATGTAGGATTTCACTCTTCTTAGAGTTGAGAACGATCGCTCACATGTTGCGGTTGTAACTGGAATCGTGGCACCAATTTTCTTCTCTATTCTATTACGTGTTCGCTGGTACCGACCCGTATTCTGGTCGCCAGTCACAACTCTTGTGGGGATGGACAGGGTACCACTACTACTGGCGCGATGTGAACAGATTATTCGCTTTTTGAAGTGATAACTTCTATTGGCCCGTTGGGCACTTTCGACTTGGCTATGTTTTCGAAATCTCGCGTCACGCCAGATTTCTCGCGAGATCTTGCATCGTGCCAGATTTCCCGCGAGATCTCGCGTCACGCCAGATTTCTCGCGAGATCTTGCATCACGCCAGATTTCCCGCGAGATCTCGCATCACGCCAGATTTCTCGCGAGATCTCGCGTCACGCTTTTGTTTAGACACAAGTCAGATCGTGGAGAGGGAATATTATTAATACATTATTTACATTTATTAGCATAGCAATCAAATTAACACATAAGAATTAGTTAATATAATATAACAGCTGATTTCGCCCATCATCTGTAATTCTCAAACAAAACCCAGCGTAGATTAAATTTTGGGGTTATGTTTACAACTTCAACCATTAACATTTCTTGTGATGTTAATTTTCTTATATATTAGTTATACAACTAATGTAGGCTTCTATAACTATAAGTTATATGGGCTTCTACACGTTATAAGATTTGCTTTGGGGTTATAAACTGTATATAAAACTAACCTTTGATCATCAATATATTCGTTTATACAAATTTAAAGAAGGATACCTACTGTTTAACTTCGCAAACATTCGTACATCTTTGTATAACATATTTGATTATTAATTTCTTTACTGTAATATTAACAACTTATAAATCATTTGATCTATCAATATGAAATAAAAGGTAACTAAAAGATAATATTTTTACCTTTCTTTAAATATATAATAACGGATATAAATAAACAATTTGAACAAATAGGTCTACAGTTTTATAATCCTTATAATTGTACACATTTACCGAGTTAAAAATCCCCGTAGTCATAGAAGTTATCACTTCCAACGTGTGGTCTTAAGCACACCCAGTTAATTTTTTTGCTGTAATACCTATCAGACCCTAGTGCTGCCAAATGCCAAACACGCTACATACTTATACGAAAAAAATGAACGTGACAAGTAGAATCATATAGCTTTAATACTTGTTGTTGGAGAGTTGAAGTAAATTATTACAATTGGAAATGCTCATTGATTGAATGGTATACCTTTATATCTATGATGACAGCAACATTTTTATATCAGTAATCTGACTGCTTTATGTTTTTTTTACAAAACAAAATTTCGGGGGGGATGCATCCCCTATATCCCCCCCTGGGTTTGCCCCTGTGAGTCCGAGCTCAATATCTGCACTGTGCTGGCACCTATTAGAAATTCCGAGTACGCAGCCCTGTGTACTCAACGTTAAAAAGTGTTTAATAGAATAACTCCAATTTTGTATGTTCTATTGTATTTATAAACAATTTTAAACCATTGTTTGGGATCACTGCTAGTGCGTACTCTTAGCCACCCATGTGCGTACTCTTAACTTCGAAGTAGGCTAAGAGTACGCAAATCAGATTTTTTTCTAAAACATTTTTTGTTCCTCTGTGTTTTTTTTTCAAATTCCACTAAACTTTGTATAACCAGTTGTACGTGAATAAAGAACATTGTATACAATTTTGAAGTTGATATCTTTTATGTATCCTGAGATATAACCCAAAACCCATTAGGTGCGTACTCTTACCCTCCTTTACAATAATGTTTTTGTTTTTTTTCTGTTTGATTGCAGTTAATACTTCTTTGGGCGCTTTGGGTAGCTATGCAAATCAATCAAATTGAATCAACTTAACTCGTTATAAACCAACGTAAATAATTAAACGTAATTAACTGAACTAAATCAGGTAAGTACTGTACTACTAACTTGGGAAATATTCGCACTGGTCAGCTAGTAAAAGCTTATAACGAAATAGGCCTACTATTGAGTTTTTTTCGCTCGTATTTTCTGTTTTTGAATATAAGAAACAAATCTTTCTACTCCTGATTTTGGTTAAAACAAAAACCCCGTCTATATTATGTACTCATCAACCTTTATGTAATTTCTTTTGTGTACAGAATATAAAAAGGTTTTTGTTTTTTGTATCGGAATATATTTAGGTTTAGTTTGAAGTTAATAAATTCGAAAAATAAAAATAAAGCATAGCAGAAAAGAGATAATTGACCGAGCGTAAGCGAGGTCTCCGTTTTAACTCGACCGTTCGGCATTTCGTCTGTGTGTCTGTATGTCTGTGTGTCTGTCTCACGATTACGGTCAAATGCCTTGACAGATTTTGATGATTTTTTGCATGCATGTTCATTATTCCTAGGCCGAGCCATGTATATACGGTTTTTCCATTTTTCATTTTTAACCCCTTAAATAAAATAAAAATGGCGGCCGGACCGTTTCTCTCAGTGTAAGCTTTTTTCCAAAGCCAGTTTGTGGCTTAACCGTAAGTCGAATTTAAAAACTAATAACATTTTGCTAAAAGAAAATTAAATTTTAAACAAAATTGTATTCTTAATTTTTTCCGTATCTCTAACGGTAAGCTCACAAAATGGCCGTAAACTTGGAATTTGTTAAAAATCGTCCAAGTTTTTGTATTTCAACCATGTTTTATTACGTTTATTCTAAACCAATTCAAAAGTGTTCCATAGCTTTTTTGTAGATAAAGGTTTAAAGAATTCATATATGCCAGTAAAAAAAAAAATATTGAAGTAAAATTAAGAAATTTATTAGCTCAAGAAACAATCACGTTCAGTAACGAAAGGAAAATGTTTAACTTTAGGCCTATATAAAAAGTAGTAAAAATTATTGTAATTTTTTTCATAAATCTAAAAAAGTTTCGTAATTTAGTTCTAAATAGAATTGTATAAAAATATTTATCAATTTCAAATTTCTTATTTTGAAAACACCAGTTTTTATGTTCCTACTACAAGACTGCTAACAAAACTAGGCCTGTTTTGGATAGTAATTTAGCAATATATCATTTGCCCAAAAATGACATATTATTATAAGAAATTGTAGAGGATAAATCAAAGAATTGAACTGTATACCTGTAAATTATCATTGTAAATTTCATAAAAGTATTTGACTTAGCTTTACTTGAATTACAAAATGAGATGAAACAAATGAAACCTCGCGGCGATAAAGGACATACAAAAAATGACCATAGGACACCGTGGGAAGTGTTGGTACATGGGTTCAGATCACTATCACGACGTTTTAACATCATTTGTTTTCATTATTTCTAATATTGGAATATGATATGGAACTTAAGTTAACTTATGATACATTGCTAAGTTTGAGTTATTTAAGTATGTAAATATTTAATTGTATGTTGTCCCTCTATAACGCGATATTTTTAGCTATCTTACGCATTATTAACATAAATAAAACACAATGCCTCTAAAAGAAAATCTTTAGCAGTTAAAGCTCAAGAAAAGAAATAAAAACGAGAACTAGAAATCCTGGAATCGCGGGAATTGTAAATAATGTTTCACTGGCTAAACCTTGTGCTTACTTCCTTACTGGCACACTATTTTTAACCTAAGCCCAAAACCACATTTGTTATTTCAACGAGCGAGGTCTCCTGTTCACAGAACTACTAGTTAATGAAGGAGCAATTAATTGTTTATTAACATTTTGATTTTTAATGTTAAGTTTTTTAAATTTAATTTATTGACCGAGTGAAGCGAAGTCTCCGTTTTAACTCGACCGTTCGGTTTTAACTCCACCCAGGTTTTTCGCCTTTAAACCAAAAAAAAAATCGACCGTTCGGCATTTCGTCTGTGTGTCTGTATGTCTGTGTGT
>JAGFPH010004161.1:113978-127013 GCA_018207615.1 Philaenus spumarius
TTTTTCCGTATCTCTAACGGTAAGTTCACAAAATGGCCATAAACTTCAAATTTGTTAAAAATCGTACAAGTTTTTGTATTTCAACCATGTTTTTATACGTTTATTCTAAACCAATTCAAAAGTGTTGCATTGCTTTTTTGTAGATAAAGGTTCAAAGAATTCATATATGCCAGTAAAAAAATGATTGAAGTAAAATTAACAAAGTTATTAGATCAAGAAACATTTATTAGTTATTAGCATGTTCAGTAACGAAAGGAGAAAGTTCAACTTTAGGCCTACATAAAAAGTAGTAAAAATTATTGTAATTTTTTTCATAAATGTAAAAACGTTTCGTAATTTAGTTCTAAATAGAATTGTATAAAAATATTTATCAATTTCAAATTTCTTATTTTGAAAACACCAGTTTTTATGTTCTTACTACAAGACTGCTAACAAAACTAGGCCTGTTTTGAATAGTAATTTAGGAATATATCCTTTGCAAAAAATGGCATATAGCCTAATAAGAAGAAAGTGTAGGTGATAAGAAAGTGTAGAGAATAAATCAAAGAATTAAACTGAATACTTGTAAATTTCATAAAAGTATTTGACTTAGCTTTACTTGAATTAAAAAATGAGATGAAACAAATGAAACCGCTCGATGATAAAGGACATACAAAAAATGACCGTTGAACACCGTGGGAAGTGTTGGTACATGGGTTGAGAATAAAGTTGAGATCACTATCACGACGTTTTAACATCGTTTGTTTTCATTATTTCTAATATTGGAATATGATATGGAAGTTATGGAACTGTAAATACATTGTTAAGTTTTAGTTATTTAAGTATGTAAATATTTAGTTATATGTTTTCCCACTATAACTTGATATTTTTAGCTATCTTACGCATTATTAACCTAAATAAAACACAATGCCTCTAAAAGAAAATCTTTAGCAGTTAAAGCTCAAGAAAAGAAAAAAATGAGAACTAGAAATCCCGGAATCGTGGGAATTGTAAAATAATGTTTCGCTGGCTAAACCTTGTGCTTACTTCCTTACTGGCACACTATTTTTAACCTAAGCTCAAAACCACATTTGTTATTTTAACGAGCGAGGTCTACTGTTCACAGAACTACTAGTTTAATTAAATAATAAACTTTAAATGTTTCCTTTTAGGTTTTTAGTTAGAACATTACACTATAAAATGCGACCTTTGTATTATGGTAATTTTAAAAATATTTTCGAGGTCGTATGACCCCGCATTTCCCGTTGTCTCACAGCAAGGGCCCACACCTCAAGTTCAGCATAGGGGCTCATAGATCCTAAATACAGCTCTGCATAGAATAAGAACGAGTTACGCGAATATAATATGCCGTCGATCAGCTGCGACCTTGGATCAGCTGTACTGATTGACTGAATCTATAAGAGAAATGGCAAGAATTTGAATTGTTTTGTGCTCTTCTACGAAGTTATGAGTTCCTGATACAAAAGAGCGCAGTAAAGGAAAGTGAGGCATGTTAGGAATTTCTTTCGAGAGAATCCGCAACACAGAGAGCCATTGGAACTTGGCGTACATAGCTGGTTCAAATACTGTACTGTATGTAATAACATAATAATTATTTTTTACAGTTAAGTTACAAATGATATAGAAGAACGAAAGGAATCAATTTAAGATTAATTTAATTCACTAATCAACCAAATTTAACTAAACAAAATAAAACGTCAGATGCAGCACAACATTTTTCCAATATTTTATATGAGTCGGAATTAAATTAATTAATGTTTTCTCAATGAATTAAAACAATTTAAATAAACATTTTTGAATTACATGTATATAGCATTTTAAATTTTTTTTGAGTGAAAACAAGAATAATTAAAATATTGATTGATCAGGCTATAAAAAAAACAACTTACTGTTGTTGATAAATTTGTTTACAAAGAACAAAAGTGATAAAGACATGCGTTGATAAATTATTACTTTAATAAAGAAATTTTGTTTAACGATTGAGATTTCCTTTCACTTATTTAAATCAATGAATACAGAAACTGTATTCATCGTTTAAATTAAGTTTGTCTTTTGGCTGGCTGTACGGGAGGAATGGCGGGCGTGTTACGTGCGGCGCTGCGCGAGTTTGTGAAACAACGTGAAATGAGCGTTTAGTATTAGGAGGCTAGGAAGTTAGAGGAGGTTACGTGAATGACTGAGTCACTGCTGTGGATTGAAGAATAATTTTATTGGTCGTGCGATTGTTGTAAAAGAGTAAACAAATTATGAATACGTTTCAAGACACGAACACGTTATTCACGAAACGTATGCGTATGACGTTTTCCTTTAGTTCAAAATTGATTTTGATTCCCAGTCCATTGTTGTTGTTTAGTGATAAACAGTTTGATATCTTTAATATTAATTTTATTAAACATATTTAACAATTTCCAAGGTGTGTTTTGATTTATACCTCGCACCTAAGTGTAGAATAAAGTTAAAAAAGTGCAGAATAAAGTTAAAAAATATACCTTTTATAATGTTTTGGCAGGCTTTGATAACCACCAAGGTTTTCTGTCTATATCAAATAAATAATAATTTCCTTGTTTTTGTACATCTAAGAGTACAAATGTTTTTTTTTTATAAAACATACCTTACTGTAAAACAATATAAATAAACTATACCTTGGACATTAAAAAAAATCACGTAAATGGTATCTCACGCAGCTAATAAACGGGGGGAAATGACATATAATGTAAAAATTCAATCATTTTCCCATGCTGTCCTACATTACAATAAACATGTTGACTGTTTCGTAATTCATGGTACTTTATGCATGTGCACTATTCAGCACATATTTACACCAGCTGACATCGCATGTCACGCCCATGTGTAGACCAAGTCAATCGACAGCTGTGCAACGCCAATATCAGCTGATGAAACATACATTGAAGATGAACCTACAAGAAGAAGGAAGCTTTTCCTTTCACTTTTACCTCATGGTTTTTTACTAACCTTATACACGGCATCACGTTTAATCCACGTTTGCACTATTTTATTTCTAGCAGCTTATGTCATTTCTGCTTTCATGCTTAGTAGTGTTGAAAGGTGTCTCCAAGACAGTCAAACTTAAAAATAGCAGCACTTGTAATTTATTATTTAATAGATTAAGCAGTGATCACCAGTGGGGCAGTAAAAAACAACACAGAAAAGTTAAGATAAATATTAACTGGAGAATAATGGGTGATCCTGCAACTGAAACAATTTTAGCTCCTTTTAGAGAAAGGGTTAAAGAACAGGTAAGTTAAGAACATTTTTATTAAGAATAGTTTATGCTTGAATGCCATGTGTTACAACTAAATTTTATGGTTAGGTGAGGTTATGGTATATTTATTTGATCTGATTCTAATAGTTTTTCATTTGCCTTTAAACTTTCGTCGGCGCAAGTTTCGACCCTAGGCTAACCTATGGCAACAGAAATGCAAGAATAATAAAAAAACCTAAAAGGATTTAATCTACCGTATAGGCCTAGTATTTAGTCACAGTAGCCTATGTTTACCTGTATTCGACATTTAATAGAATGTAAAACAATATCGTTGTCTGCAAAAATATTAGGCTAGGGTCGAATAGTAAACTTACGCCCTTTCGTGTGCTATTATAATCTTTTGTGGCAATTCATTATAATTTTGGGGTTTAAGGTCATGTTAAAATTAATTCACATGTATAAATGCTTCAATTATTGTATTAGGCCCATCTAATTAATTATAAGCTAATGCATTAGTTAGCCTATTATTAAATTACAACGGCGAAACTTTACATTATGACCCTATGCCATATTGCGGCAGAGGTGCCAACGTATATGCAAGAAAATGCTCTAATACGTAATTATAATGTTCAATTCTATTTCTAAACGTCTTAAATAAAAACACAAAGTATGGTTACCAAATTGGGGTAGTTTTAGTTTTACTTTACGACCCTTAGCTGATATATTTGCAAACGATGACCTTTTTTTAGGAAAGAGTAGTGGTGCCAACTCTACTATCCAGTGTTTGGATGCAGGTGAACATATTGTGACTAAAGATTATAAGTTAGAACTTTAGGCTATTTATGCTTGCATTTCTGTTGAAATACAAAACAACACTGAACAGTCATATTAGTGAAACTTCAGTATGCTACACATCACTTTATTGTAGCTCGGATGCTAACCCATCTGTATAAAAATGCTTTAGAACGTTACCCCAAAATATACAGTTTATTACAAAACATGTGAAAATGGTAAAGCAGCTTGTAGTATGTTTTCAAATTGGTAAAATACACATAAGGCTAGTACTACAGAATGCTGTATTTCATATTAAATTTAGCCTACCGGTACTTTATTAAACAGATTGTGGAAAAATTTACAATAAGCTTTTATGCCACTGTATATATAAATTGATTAATTTCATATTTCAAAAGTGGTTTGAGAAGTTAATATATATCTTCTCACAAAATAATATATTAAAGTGATATATTATAAAATTGTATGTTTAATAGCCTATCTAGTGTGAATTAACTTAAAAACTCTTTTTTTGTGACTTATGACATATACCCGTTAATTTTTGTATGATAACTTGTTACAAATAAATGAAATAATATACAATTTATTTTTATTAAAACACATATTAACACTTAGGCTATTCTGACATTTGCCGTTGCTGTAATCATTTATTTATTCTATAAGCTCAATGCTCATGCCTTTGCCGTATTAGCGAGATGTCTGATCATTATCATCATCAAATTGATGTGATGTGTTTTATTGGATTTTTTCAAATATTTCTTGTCATTTTCTGTTTTTTTTTAGTTTCCGGGCACTTTATTATTAAATTTGTGTGTGTCTTAGAGTGTTTTCCAATTAGACTTAGGCCTATTAATAGTTTAAAGTTAAAACAGTGACAATGTGTTTAGGTTGTAATCACTACTTTTATTTTTTTATAAAAAGTTAGTTTTCAATGATTCTACCTAGGAGAAGAGAAACTGCTTAAGTTTCAGAAAAATAATAGAATCAATCTTATTTTTATGTTCTGTGAATAGCTAGAGGAAGTAAAATAGGTACTAGTAAAGTTATTTAAAAATTAAGAAATAGTTTTAATTCTGTATTGTTGTATCTTGTCAACAGGGAGATCTAGTTCGTTCATTGAAGGCAAGTAATGCTCCTGAATTGGATGTCAAAAAAGCCGTTGCCGAGTTGAAAGTTCGGAAGAAAGTGCTGGAAGATAAAGAGCTTGCGCTTGCTCCATCTGCAGCGACATTCGACCGTGCCAAAATGGAGGACTTATTAAAAAGAAGATTCTTTTACGATCAGTCGTTCGCCATTTATGGAGGTACATAACCAGTAAATTATTTCATTTTTGTCTACAAATAAAACAATAAGAATAAACACTTTGATTTCATAAATGTATGTTAACTAGTAATTAACATTTGTGGTAAGTCATTATTAGTACTAACTAAGAAGCCCTAACCCTTGAACTGTGTTTTCGGTACCATTGGTATCAATCCATTTCTTGTTTCAGACCTCCTTGTTATTCGTTCTTTATTAATTTTATACTCTTTGAAAGTTAAGAAAATAACCTTTCAGATGATGTATATTTTGGTAGAAATGAGCTGTGTAGAATATCTGATTTAGTTTGTTTGCATTTGCTTAACTGAATGAATGTTTGTGATTGTGTTCAGTTCTTGACTTTATGTATATTTTCACGTGTGTTTTTTTGTAAATATATTTTTATAAATTTGTAGTTATTAACTTAGTTAGTTTTTGATGGAATTATTTTATCGAGTCTTCCTTGAATCGAGGTGTGCAGCCGCTGAATGTCTGTGCAATTAACTTACCACACATGTTTTTAGTGTGGTTATTTTTTTTTAATGTTTGACGATCTCAAATGAGATGTTAGTTCTCAACAATTGTCGAAAACAGGCCATCGCAGGATAACGTTTAAATTAATTTTAGATTAGTTAATTGTGCAATTTTTGTCTTTATTTTTTGTTATTTTAATCATAATGTAAAAATATTTGAATTATTAAACTTTTGTCAAGAATGAAAATATCCATGGATGAGTATTTTGTCCATAAAAGGATTGATGCCATAATAATTTCTTAAACAGTGGTAAATTATAGAGTCGGACTGTTTAAGTAGGCTATTTAATAGTTAATATTAAAATCATTAAAACAGTCCCGAGTCCAAATACATCATAATCTTTATTTAATGGATGTTTTTTTACATATTAACATGTAATACAATTACAGTTTGGATATATTGATAATTCTAGGCATAGTTTTAAAAAGTATCTGCATGTGTTTGTTTTATTACATCTTTGGCATTTGTTTTATTGTTAAAGTAATAAAACATGTTATGTTAGGAAAACTTCTTTGCAATGAAACGTTTGTACTAAATAATATTAGAAATGATAAATAATACCATTTTATTTGGATAACCTAATAGAACTCTGATCCAATGCAATAATTCAATCCACTGGAAATTCTACTATACTAGCGCGATCTATGGGGGAAACGACGGAAGCGGTGCGTAGCACCAATACCTTGGTCGGTTTCTCCCTAGCGCTCGCCACACAGTCGCTGTATGCATGCATGATCTATTTTATTATTCATGATCTATGATAATACAGATCTATTTACTTATTATTGTTTAGGTATTACTGGACAATACGACTTTGGACCAATGGGAACTGCTCTCAAAGTAAACATGCTAAACTTGTGGAGGAGGTTTTTTATAATTGAAGAGCAGATGCTGGAAGTCGATTGTTCAATCTTGACGCCAGAACCTGTTCTCAAGTAAGCTTTAACTGTCATACACAGCTTTGCCCGTGTTAAACATAAGGATCTATATTCTGGATTTTTCAGGAAATATTGAAAAATAAAACTTGTTACAGCTAAACAAATATTAAAGTAAATTGTTAAATTTAATCATGTTTAGCTAATGATTAACTTGATTTGAAAAAGGAGCCTGCAAGTCATTAAGATTAAATTTAAAATTATAAACCTCTATATTATGTAGTCATAAATGTATAACAGAATTACCTAATGAAAATATATATTATATTTTGGGTGCATTGAAAACTATATACTGTTTTGGCCCAAGGATTATTTTTGCAACTTAATCATGTGCAGGTTTTTATCTTATGTGTGAATAGTACACATCAGAACTATTACATGTGTATATTTTTATTTTTTATTATATTTATTCACATGTCACACTGTATATACAAATAAAAACACAACTTAAAATCTCACTTAGGTTATACATGAAAAACAAACAAAATATAAAAAATATAATGCATCACAAACAAAAGAAGAATATTTTTTTAACACACTGATAACATAACTATACTTACTTATAACATAAATTATACATACAAAATATACAGACACAATTTACAACAATACAATTATCAGTGTAACACTGAACAAATTTAGGGGTCTCCTAGGCATACACTAGTTTGAGAGTTCCATAAAAAAGAACAAAAACAATATTGAAATGGAGAGTTCGGTTCTTACCCTAACCTAACCACAAGAAAATTAAATATATACATAACATAGAGAATAAAAAATCAATCAACCTGCAAGGCATTACATAATATATAGGCCTATTATTGCATAATGTCGAATAAAGGTTCAATATCATCTGATGAAAACAGCCAGGACTTTACATTTCTTAACACTACCCTATAAGACATATTTTTTTAAATAGTAATTTTTGGAATGAAAATTTTATAAAAATGAGCGGCACTGTAGGTAAAAAATTGACGGTATAGAGTTAAATTTGGTTTAGGTACAGGTACAATACCAGAGTTCCTGAAATTGTATGCAGTATCTCACATGTTATTTACAACAGAATTTTGTTGGCAAAATATTTTTAAAACTTTATATACGTAAAGAAGACGTAACGGAAGGATTTTGGAAGCCAAAAATAGTGGCCAAGAGTGAATCAAATGTATATAAATCAAATGTTTTGTTTAAAGTATAAATTATTTTTGTACATAAATAACAAATAAACAAACAGAAAAACTATTAATAATAAAAAGCAGCTTGTATGAAAATCTTTATTTGTTCAGCCTGGTTCCATTTGAACCCTAAACTATATTAGTCCAGGATCTGAAGGGGGTTGAGCATGCATGGAAAGCTTGACACAATTTCATTTCTGATTATTGTTATAGGCATAGTTAGTGATCATGATAAGCCATGTCGGTGCCCCCAGCGTGGTCGACGTCACCAGGGGGAGGAGGGGAATATGGTGGGGCCGCCGTTTATTAAACATTGATAGAATATTGATTGTCGAACATTGAAAAAAGCGACAATATACTCCATAAAATATGAGTTTTAAGAAAGGTTATTACTTTTATAGTCGTATAGTTGTTGGCTTACGAGTAAAGAGCATTTTTATTGGTAAATGAACATAAATGGTAATTAAAATAAGCAAAACGAATAGTTTGTACTAAGAAAATCACTAAATAGGTCAAATATAGGCATTTAAGTTATTAAAAGTGCTTCAATAAATTTAAGAAAATTTAAGAAAGTTAATGCTACTGTAGAGGTGTTGTATTCGTAGCACTAATATATACAGGTTTGTGCTGCCGTTGCCACGCAGAAATTTGACCGGATTTTGTAGAGGATATAGGCCTACTATAGTTGAGTCAATCTGTACATCCGTAGATGCAAAAGGTCGGGTAGTTCTGATTTTTGGAATGTTCTGTGTATAGGGGCACTGTTTAAAATTCCAAATTACCTCATGATCACTATAGTGAAAATAACAATAATCAGAAATAAAATTGCATCGGGCTTTCCATGCATACTCAACCCCCTTCAGATCCCAGTCTATATGTTGTGCAAAGTATTTGAAGTAAGCCTACGCGTAGAACACAACTAAAAAATAAAATGATAATATTTATAAAACATGAAATACATTTCTAAAGTGTATACTAACAACAGGATACTTGATAGAAAAAACTTGAACTTATATAATCTCACAACTAATACGTTTATGAACTCAAACGCGTTTCAAAGACAGCCACCTTCTTCAGTTATAGTTATAGTTTGACTATTGTAGCTTGTGCATCACTGAAGATAGTGACTTTGTCGTTGAAATGCGTTTCAGTTAATAAACTTATTAATTGTGAGATTCTGTGTACAAGTTGTATTCTATCAAGTACAGGGTCGGACTGGGTCCTCCAAAAAGGCGCCAACCCCAAGTTCTCTTGAGGGCGCAATTGGTGGAGGGGGGGGGGAGTTTAATGAAAACTACACAAAATTAAATGTAAAAATTATTGTATAGTTTATATTTTAGAAAGCTATACAATAAAAGGCAATGTAGAACTAATGGCTGAAATATTGTGTATTAGTAACTCTACACTTACAGAAATAAAACAGTCAAAAGACATTAAATTACTTTCACTAACTCTAGAAACTCAAAAGTCGTTTTAATTCTTGACTTTCATTACAAAGCCACTCTATTATTTCGTCATTGTCTATCTTTACCAACGTTTCTCTCTCCATTTGCATGATGACAAAAGCTTCCAAATTCTCGTTGGACAAATTAGAACGCAGTCTTGTTTTAATAAGTTTTAAGTGGGAAAATGCGCGTTCACAACTGACTTGGGTCAGAGGAATGGTCAGCAAAAATGTATATGCTTTGTTTAGCTCAGTATACATAACAGAATATAAATTGTACTCACAAATGATTTTGTAAACACATTTTACACAATTCTTGCAGGGTTGTTCTTTGTCCTTACATTTAAATGATTTTAACACATTTTCCTTTTCATCTTCTGGTTCTGATTTTTCACTCTCGTCGCTCTCACTGTCTTTTTCTTGGCATTTATTAGCATATTTTTCTGCCAACGTAGACGAAAGCTGCGGCCAAACTGTAGCAAAAGACTGCAGCTCTTCTATTAATTTGGACTTGTCTACATTCGGAATAAGGCTGCATATTTTCGTTAGTGAATTTTCAGGAAGAACTTCTTTGATTTCCTTGAATCTTATGGGGTTAAAACAAGAAAGATCAAGGTATAAATCCTTCTGGTCGGAAAATCTCGAGTCCATACTTTGGATCAACTGGTCTACAACAACATAGTACACTTCTATTTTAAATTTGTCTTCTTCTGTTGATGCTACATGCTCATGCTCATCCTGTGCTAACTCCCCAACCATTTTCTTTTTCTTTCTTGATCTTTTCTTCGCAAATTCTGTCTCCATATAGATGCCTCCAGCATCAAGATTTGGGCATTCTTTGAGTTTGTCATCAAATTTTTCATTCATTGAAGTAACAAACTTATTAGTGGCAGCTATCACTTTCGGGAAACTGTCCCTTAGTTTACTAAGCTGATGCTGAGCCACCGAAACTAAAGCCCAAGCTTGGGCATAGTCCAGATTTTTTGTCTGTAAGTAGTCTGACAGGGGAGTGGTTATTTTAAAAACCATCAAAAACATCATTGCCATTACTGTTGTTTCAAATGACACCAGTTTATTGAGAATGCAATTAGCAGTGTTTCGCACATTAGGATTAAACTCACTTGAAGAACAGATTACAAACAGAGACATAACTAATTCAACAAAGACATAGGGAGTAGGTTTATCGGTGGAATCTCTGTTTTCATTCTCAAACCCTTCTTCATCATCAAACCACAACTTGAAACGTCCAAATATCTTACATGTCGCATCACTTTTTGACCTCCATCTCGTGGCGCCAATAGCAGCCAGTTTTAGTTTTGGATTTTGTTTTTGATATACATTAAGCCTTTTGAATGATTCTTTAAAAAAGACTTGGACTTCGTTAAGTAAGCCAAAAAATGAAATAGATTGTGATAAACACTGAGCTGTGTCAGTAATGACCAAATTTAAAGTATGTGAATAGCACCAGGTATGAATGTGGTTGGGAACAACTTCTTTCAGCCTTGCTGATACACCCTTATATTGCCCACACATGTTGCTTGCTCCATCAAAGGCATTTGCAATACAGTTTTCTACTGAAAGGCCTGCATTATTCAAACACTCTATCAGCATATTAAATAAACTTTCTCCTGATGTGGAATTTACAGCTTTTAGTGACAATACTCTTTCTTTGATTTCATATTCAAATATATATCTAATAACGATCGCACACTGATCAAAACCGGAAATATCCATTGTTGTGTCCATTAAAATTGAAAATTGTTTGGCTTTAATTACTTCACTTGCAATTTTACGTTGAATGATATTCTTGATAATAGCAATAATTTTTGTTACTGTCGTTTTGCTTAGAAAAGTAACACTACTACCCCTGCCTTTGGGGTTTTTACCTTTATCTTCTTTTGCCTTGTTTTGCTTTTTTTCAAGAGTGACCTTACTCTCTTCAGTGACTTTTCTGATGTGGGCAAATAAGTTTTCATCGTATTCTGAAAGTAAAAGAAGGATTTCTAAAAAATTTCCGTGGTTAATGGAAACATCACTAAGAGAATGAGCACTTTCATCTTTCCCTCGAAAGGCAAGACCTTGTTTTCCAATTAGCTTTATCACGTCGATGGCACATGACACTACATGTCTTCTTTGCAATACTTCCGTTTTCCTTTTATCAAGCTGTTTTTCAAACAACATCTTATCAATGCTTCTGCCATGCTTGAATGTAATGAAGGATTTCACTGATTCTAAGTGAGCTTTTGATTTCTCGTGCTCACCTAGTATCTGGCTAATGTGTCTGTAGTTATCAAAGCCTTGACAAAACACGGATGACCCATCAGTAAAAGCCAGACAAACAGAGCAATATAACTTGTTGTTCCTTTCATTGAAGGTCAACCAGTTCCTTTTAAAAGAGTTTCCATCCTCGTGAGATACTGTAAAAACTGTATTTTTAAACGGTAGATTTATTGGGCACTTTTGAATCGGGTGGAAAGAAAAGAACAAATCAAGTTCAGATGGTTTAGGCTTTTTAAAAAAGTCTTTTTTACTAGATTCATGAGAATCCTCATTGATTCTGGCCTTGTCTTGAATACCACCTGCTTCACATCCAAGTGATGTATTGTCATCTATACTATCGTCAAGTTGCTGCAAATCCTCGGTATCGGCGCCGGCGGTATCATTTTCTGAGACTGACATACGAGTAACACTCGGAATTTCATTGCATTCAGTACGTGGTTGAGGTGGAACAAAGAAAGCTGATATTTTTTTACAAAAAAGAGCAGCCTCTCCTCTCTGCCGAGCCTCTTTTTCTTTTTTAAAATCGTGTCCTGATTTTCGTTTTCTACATGGCTTCTCTTCTTCTTCCATTGTACCTGAAATTAATTAATGATCACTAAAAAAATCTAGGGATTTTTTTATTAGTTACAGGTTACAATGTTCTAGTGATTTAGTGATTAATTCCACTTTTTGTGGGTCAGATTATCATAATATGCCCACAAAATATATCTTAGGCTTACTATACTATGAGTAGTCGAATCATTTAAATTTTAAAATATTACGCCTCTTGTTCAGCGTGGAAAAACAAACAATTTGAGTACCCACAACGTTGTATTATATGACTAATTGTGATTTTTTGCAAGCAGCTTAAGTCCTAAAATAAAAAAAAATCCATTAATTATTTTAATCCAGAATTTCTCTACCGTAGCACAGCCCACATAAGCACATTTGTACAATATACATGTACAATTTGCAATTACAAATCAATGCCTGAATCACTTTAATAAATGCGGTAGCTAACAAATAATTCTTAGAATTTTCTGGTAGATTCGTCTTTTTTCCTTTGAAATGTAAAGAAATGTAGTTTTTTTACCATTAAAGCATACTAAAAATACTGTCAGATTTTATATTGTAATAAAGATGATTTAAATTATGAATTTAAATTTTTTTATTTAAAATAGGAAATCAATGCTAAATCTCATAAAACGAATTCAAATCTTCAAATAAGTAACATAATATAAATAATTTATTAAATTACATTCCCGTTTGTAAAATTGTTGAAACTCTTATGAAACTTTATTGTAACTATAAACCCTTCTCAATTAATTTAGCGTAAATTGCCTAAAATCAACAAAACTTTCAGGAAAGTAAACAAACACA
>JAGFPH010004162.1:621-17623 GCA_018207615.1 Philaenus spumarius
TATATAAAGTTTTTAATGACACCCGAAAACGTTCTGGGGACCATGATCAGTGCTCACTTTCTAAACCTAACAAAATTAATGAGCTCCCGAAGTTTCTGCCTATCGTCGTGAATCACCCTGTATATAAAGTTTCTAATGACACCCCAAAACGTGTTCTGGAGACCATGATCATTGCTCACTTACTACACCCAACAAAATTAATGCGCTCCCGAAGTTTCTGCATATCGTCGTGAATCACCCTGCATATACAGTTTTTAATGACATCCGAAAACGTGTACTGGAGACCATGGTCAGTGCTCACTTACTACACCCAACAAAATTAATATTGCAGTGTCATCGGTCCTTGATAAGTGTGCAAAGTTTCAAATCAATCCGAAGTTTTGAAGGGGGTGAAAATCACGTTCAAAGATTCCGTTACATAGATAGATACATACCAAGCTAATAAAAGCGTTATAAAAAGCGGTTTGTTTATTTGAAGGTACTATTGAAAAATAATTACATTTTCTTAACGTTTAAACAGTTCCACCTAGAAAATTAGTTTAGCTTGTCATTTGATTACTATTATCTACGAAGCTGAACTATGCACTTAGCTGTCGGTGATATAAAAACCACCTGTATTGTTTTTGAGCAAATACATAAAGTTATATTCCCATTAAAGTTAATTATTACAAAGTTCGTACTGAACAATTAAACAGTACAGAACAATGAGTAATTAATGTACAATTAGAAGAATCACTGCATTGAGTTGAAGTAAATGGTCCTATTGTACTATGGCTATAGCAGAGCAATAATTTACTTAGTTATAACGTTAGTAGTTTAACTAGGAACGCATTGTTTTAAAGTACTGTATCTCCAAGTATGGCCTACAATAGTTCTTTAAACCTATTTCAATACACTCTTGACAAATGTAATGTCACTACTTACTATTTTTAGTGTGAGACAATACAAAGTAGGTTTTTCAGAGACTGTAATTTGATTTGTATTTAAGTACCTGAAAGGAATTAAGTGTAGCAACAAAGGATTATATTTCAAATGATAAACTAAATCATGAATGTGCAAGTTTTTGAAGAGTAATCTTCTGTAGGCGCACTGCGTCCAAAACAATTGTACACATGTATAGCAGAGTATATATTTTACTTGTTGCAGGCGGTGAATCGGATTTACCGTCACGCGTTTCACCATGCATTTTCTGAAACGCTCTATTGTGAAACGCTCTACTATATATGGTGCACATGTGTATCCGTCCGTTTGAAAAAATTTTTGGTCTTGCCGAGATTCAGAGTCAGATTGCAGAGTCCATCACCATATACTAGCGCCTTAGCCGGTTAGGCCACAAACACATTGCTAGTTTAGTATACTTAAATTGGGTATATAAGTGTAACAGATTGACCTACGCCATTAGGCTTAACTCGTTAATGTTAACACAATGTATAGTTTAATTGGTAATACCTCTGAAATGGGCATTGTGCTTCCTCATTTCGTAAGTTACAAAAGTTACAAAAGTCATGTTAAAAAGTTTGAACTTCTCCTATGTGGTCTTAAGCACACAATTTACATTTTTGATCGTATTTAAAAGTACAAACTCAAAATATCCATACTAGTATACATGATGCGTCGCAACCATTTCACCAAACTTAACCATGTTACTGAACAGGTCAAAACCATGATATAATACAATAAACATTTAATTTGTTATATTTTACTTAGTTTACAAGTTGTCTGTATGTATGTGATTTTTTTAAAACAAATTGTATACATAAAGTCATGCTGAGAGTTTATCACATTGGTTTACACAAAAGTGCAAAATTGTATTTTGCTGCATTTATCCGTCTGAAAATTTCAACGGGATAAATGCATCACAATTAAATGTTTCACTTATGTGTAAAACAATAAACAATGTGATAAACTTTCTTGCATGCCGAGTTTCATGAATCTATGTTATGCCGTTCATTTTGATGACGAATGTTAAACTTATAAACTGGAATAATACAGCACTTCTTAATAGAGACAGCGTAGATTAACGGTGTACGTCGTGGGCTCGGGATATGGAGGAACCCGGTTCGACTCTCGAAAGACATCCAAACTTTTTCAAAGCAAATAATTAGATTAAAATTAAATATTAATTACTACAAAACAAGATGTCTGCCAAAAAAGATGGCGGCCCAAAAAAGCCCTAAAAATTTAAATTCGCCTAAAAATCCAAAATCTTTAAAAAAGGTGGTCTTCAGGTTAGGAACCAAAACACCCCCAAAATCCAAAATCCTCAAAAAAGGTAGGCTTAGGTTAGGAACTAAAAAAACTAACAAAATCCAAAACCACAAAAAATGGGCTTAGGACCCAAAAAAAGGGGGCGTTGCCCAAGGTCAATGACTTTCCCCCACCACTTTTGGCGCTATATCGTCGGGAACTCTACTAATATTGTTTTTCAAAAACTTGCATACAGAGACAACTTGTGCACTAAGTCAGATAGGACACTTGATATATTGTAACATTTGCTAGTTTTGAGTTGCTAAATAACATGGTAAAGTTTTGTAGAATGGTTGCCAGCTAAGCTTTAAAAACTTAATACTCAAGTCTGCGTAAATTTATTCCGATCACAAATGTGTGAGTAGTAGGCGTTTCATTAGTAGTATTGAATTATTGTTTTTTCGTTTTACATTGAGAATAATAAATATTACAATATTTATTGTTATGGGCATAAAACTACCAACTATTTGTTCATACCTAATTTCTTTAGTAGACGAAGCTGTTTGGTAAGTATCAAGAGAAACTTAATGCTTTCAAAACGGGATTCAGGTATTAAGGAACCGAATAATTTGCATAAAATGAGGATAAGCAATGACATATGTGTTTAACCTCAATTTTTAAAGCTAATTGACGGATATTTTGGAAGATGATATTTTGAGATTTACTACAAGTTTCACTTTGTTTTTTTTTTTTTTTTTTTGTTTTGTTTTTTTGGTGATTAACGTCCTACTGTTTTGCAATTAAGGCTAATGAAGACGGGACCTACAGTTTTACGTGGAATCCGAACCACAGCCAACGATGTCTGTTAAGAAACCATTTAGAAAATTATTCGGGTTCATTGATGGTTGCCATGACGATTGATAAAGCATTGACGCTTTAACAACCACTGCCACCGTGGCTTAGATTCACTTTGTGTATTTGAATACATATTTATTAGTAACATACTAGGGGAGACCCCTGCGTGCTCCGCACGCCAACCCCCCACTCCCCAACTCCCTGTTGGAACCCTAGCTAACCTGTGCGAAGTTTTTGCAATTAATGTAGGCCTAGTTGCTTGATTTAATAAGAGATTGATTTATTAAATTTACTAAAAAGACAATTTCATCATTGATTGATTTATTAAATTTATTTAAATTGATTTATTAAATTTACTAAAAAGACAATTTCATCATCACTAATTATCCGTTCACCTCCATAACTATTGAACTATAAACAGAAAAACGTAATTAAGCAACAGCAAAATTAAACATAACCTACTTCAATAAAGTAAATTACAACATGAACTAACCATGTCATGATAATAAAACATGTGCTGTTATAATCAGCTGATCTGTGCTATTATATATTTTTATGTCCAATAGAACTCCAGATGATAATAAAACATGTGCTGTTATAATCAGTTGATCAGTAAATACAATGTTATTGAATAGAAAATATTTTAAATTACATTTTAAAAATATTAAATGATGGAATAGTAAAATGTTAAGTAAAATGGGCAAATATAGAGTTAATTACCTTTCATTTAACACAAACTGCATGTCAATCGGTCCAATAGAACTCGAGATCTCACTTGGAATAGGCCTAAAAATTTTCCCCATGTTAAATTGCCATAAGAGATTTTAATTTCCGTTTTTAGAAAATTTAGTGCTGTAATTACTAAAATCCAAGAAAATGGACACATATAGAGTTAATTACCTTTCATTTAACACAAACCGCATGTCAATCGGACCAATAGAACTCGAGATCTCACTTTGAATAGGCTTAAACAATTTCCCCATGTTAAATTGCCATAAGAGATTTTAATTTCCGTTTTTTGAAAATTTAGTGATGTAATTACTAAAATCCAAGTAAAATGGGCAAATATAGAGCTAATTACCTTTCATTTAACACATATCGCATGTCAATCGGCCCAATAGAACTCGAGATCTCACTCGGATTACAAAAAACCTTTTCAAATTAATACGACGTTTAAGTGTCACACTAATTAATTTCTTTTATTTATAAGGAGGTACATTTCCTATCTGGTTGATAAAGATAGTTATACTTTAAGAAAATTATAAAAATATATATTGTGTATATTTATTGTGTATATTTATTGTGTATAGGTGTAGTTATCAAATTTTCAACCCTTAGCAGCACGTAACAAAATGTAAAAATGGTTTATTTTTTATAGTATCTTGTAAGAAATAAATGTTCAAAATATCAGCTCTATAGCTTTAAGGAAAGTATAAAGATGTATATATATTCTGTTTATGAGTTGCTATCACATTTTCACCACTTAGCAGCAAGTAACAAAATGTAAAACTGGTTTACTTTTTATATGAATTTTTCAAAAAGTAAATGTAACAAATTTCAGGTTTCTTGCTTTAAGGAAATTATTACAAACAATATGTATTGTTTTAGGGGTTGTTTCAACCCTTAAAGGCCTAATATTTTTAAAATCTCATCATCTTCCAACCATCTTAATCTTAAACCAGAAGTTGGAAGATTAGAAATTTTAAATACAGTTGGCGTTGAACAGTTAACTATTTTGTATTATTTCCTGGCTTTTTTTAAAATATTCTTAATCTCTTATACAGAAATGCAGTTTATTAAGCATCAAGCTCAAGAAACTTGTCGCTAAAGTATTTATTTATTTATTTTTACCAAGCAACTCAAATAAAATAATTGCAGTTCGATTTTTAAACAAAGAATATCTTGTTCAATAATTGACCAAGTAATGAAAAGTGAAACCTGACACAATTTTCCCTTTGAATATTATTCTTTGAATTATATAATAATACTGTATATAATACAATTCCTTTTGAAGAATCTAGGTTACCTACTTCAACATGTTCTACTTGTTAATGAAATTGGAATTCCTAGACAGAGGTTTGGCCACATTTCAAATATCTTACCGCTTACACGATACATTGTTTTTAATATGAAAATGGTAACCACGGTATTCAACAGAATCAGTTTAAATAATAGAGGAATATATTTTTTTAATGTATTTAAAGAAGCTTTTGTGACAGGTCACGGCCATCTGTCTGTTTGTGTATTACTTTCGTTGATGCACGCTAATTTTAAAATTATTTATGTTGCTTGCAAGAACTAGATATTTTATTAATAGTGTTTTATCTTGCCTATACTAGTATTATAAAGAGGTAAAATTTGCTCGTTTGTTCGTATGTAGGGGGTAATTTCTGGAACTACTAAACTGATTGAAAAAATTGTTTTACTAATAAAAAGCTACACGTTCCCTAAGTAATATAGGCTATAATTAATTTTGATAAAAACCTTTTTATTTCAATATTTGTATATTAAGTCTGAAAAAATCTTAGGTTTGGCCTAGACTGAAGAACCAACACATGTATTTACATTTATTACCATAGCAACCAATTGAATAAAATAACAGGTAAAAGAGGTTTTTGCTCCAATATTTCCATTAACAGCTGATTTCAAACTTTGAAGCATTCTTTTGTATTTCTAACTTTTAGGTTAAGTTTTTATTAAAGTGTAGTCCTGAGCCTTGCTGGTTCCTCTAACCTTTATTATAACTGCTGTTATAAAATATACGAAATAAATTGATTTAAACATTGAACATTATTTACCATCTTAGCTTTGGGGTTATTATTAATCCTACACCTTTATTAAAAAGAAAACATAACATGATTATGTGTATAGAAGGTTCCAATGAGGGGGGGGGGGGGGGCGCACTGGTTAATTACGCACTGTGCGTCGATCTATCTAGTGGATAAATCTGCCAACTGTTTCGCCTTTTAGACATCTTGACCCTTAACTGTTTGCATATGAATATATTTTGTAATCTATCTGTAAAAACACAAACAATATGAGATTAGCCGAATTTAAGTACTGTATTTCAACTTCATCAATAATTACAATTGTTTTAATAGCGTATCAAGTTTATGAAAAAGCTCATGATATTGTTGAAATTATAAATGACACTTGAACAGTAATTTAATTAGGTTAAACAATTATGCATAGTGACAGTAACATAAATATAATTTATTCTAAGTTAAACTGATTTATATTTATACAAGCAAGGACATCTGGATATAATAAATTAGAAATTTAAAAGTTGGGTTATGTTTATGTTATCCTAGACTGAAAAATAAAAAAAAAGTTATTTTGATATTTCCTAAAATAGTACAATAATAGTTATATATTTTCGGTCTTTAAGCTATAACAGATATTACAGCTTACTTTATGGTTTTATAAATATAAATTTAATGTTTTTCCAAATATAATGTTAATTTTGCTGCTTGAACTCTTAAGACATTGTATTTTAGAAATGTATGCATTACTACTCAAATTTAAGGTTATGAAACCCATAAAGTGAACTATTAGAAACAACATACGTCTAGACCTGGTATTAAATTATAAACTGGTAAGAACAATAAAATTATATTTTATTAGCTTTCATACATTTTTGTGCACATTTATTAATTCAGGAATAATTTAAAATAAACTTCACATTGCAATAGGAATACTATAATGTTTATGGCCGTAAATCATGAATACGAATTTTCGAAAACAATTACGTACTACAAATATATTATATTTAGGATCTTTTAAACAATACTTACCAGAGAATTAAAAAGAATTAATCCGACAAGATAAATGAATTTCAAAAACTGGCAAGAATGCAAACTGAATCAGACTAGAATGTAGTCGTTGAGGCATAGTACTGAGAGTACTACACTGAGACTGAGAAAACAATATAATCGAAAGTTTCTAAAGCTGAAGATGCCCAAGTAACGAATTCGGGTTCGGTTTATTTTATTGGGGTACTCATCCACACCAAGATAATATAATGTTAGAAATAACAAAACGATCAAACAACCGGCCTGGTTGTTTTCATTCCGAAATTCATTTTCATTTTCAACCGGACTTTCATTTTACAATCTTTGTTCCCACACAAGAAGAATTGTTAGTTGTAAAGAATATGTTTGGAAGTTTTTTTTTTATTTTAGAAATGTGCTAAGTAGCTGCCACGAATGTTCTTGTCACATTCCAAAATCATAAACTGAGAACATGCTAGTCTTATGCTAGGCAATCTCTTAAAATTAAAGAAATAGAAGTAAATTTATCGTTTACTGAGCATATTCTCAATATATACCTAAAGTGTCCACACATGCTTAGCACATACGGCACTTTGTCAGCAGTCATCTCTGCTTACGCACCATTTACAAACAATACATTCTAACTATGAGAAAAGAGATGGTTGTTTTTTAAGCATCTTTTAAAACAAAATTACATAATATCTTATTTTGGACCAGTTAACAAAGATAAAATAATTATGTAGGAGCGTCAGAAAGGAGCGTCACCGCATTGCTAAATCTGAAATAAGCCACACTACAGCAGAACATTTCACATGTTTTAATCATGCTGTTATATCCTTTGTGAAGAGCATGCCAAGAAAATAAACACTATTCCAGTTTCTAACTCTACTATAGCTCGTAGAACTAAGGGCATTTCTAATGATATTGATGAAACAGTCATTAAAAGAATAAACAATAGCAAATACTTTGTTATTCAAGTTGATAAAAGTACAGAAGTGACTAAATGTGCCATACTGCTTTTAATTGCAAGGTAGATGTGTGCAAATGAGCTTGAAGAAAATCGTTTAGAGTGTTATCCATTGCCATAAAAACGAAAGGAGCCTACATTTATTTAACCCAGTTTACTCAATTTGAGTGGTCGTGGGGGAGTAGAACGTGAAAACGATCAATTTAGACAACTCTACTTATAATGAATATTTCAACCACTAAAAATTATTCAATCGCAATAAATCAAAAACCGTTGGAAAGGTAATGATCTAAACTTTAATTTTTGTATTAACAAGTTTTTTCTAAAACGTATATTTGCATACGTAATCATCGTTGCAATTTATAAGTTTTCTTCAACAAACTCGGCGCCCGTCAATTCACCGGATTTCGTCACAAAACACGACGAAGTAACGAATCTTTCCTCTCTCTCTAAAACCGGCCCAGTACTTCTTCTAAAATTAACCTAGATATCGTTGGATTCTTCACAATTTCCCCTCTCTAATACTGCCATCCAATCAAAAATCGGATAAATAGTTCTAAAGTTGTGGGGCGTTTTGTAGACCCTTGCAATTGGTCAGTTTTCCAACCAATAAGCAGCGTTATTTATTACACGTGAAATCTGTGTGACCACAATCGTTTTTTATAGATATTTTGGTATCTTTGTAAACATAATGCTTCAAGCTAACTTTCCCTGTAAACCAAATATGCTATATTTGAACAGTTTATTGTGTAGGACCGTAAGAAAGTGATTGCTAATACGGCCTCATCCAAGGTTTAAATTTGAACCCTAACGGCTTTTTATAACATGGGCAGACATAGGAGTTTGTTCGCGCATCGTGTATAGCTTGAAGGGGCGAGAGATTTTTACATTTTTCTCTCTTTTGTTATTCAAATAATTCTAAGTCAAACACTTTTAAGAAAATATAATTTACAAGTATACAGTTCAATTCTTAGATTTATTCTCTACACTTTGTTATAATAATATTTCATTTTTGGGTAAAGCAAATACAGTAGGCCTATTATTAAATTACGTTTGAAACTAGGTCTAGATTTGTTAGCAGTCGTGTAGATGGAAAATAAAAACTGGTGTTTTAAAATAAGAAATTAGAAATTGATAAATGTTTTTGTACAGTTCTATTTATAACTAAATTATGAAACTTTTTACACTTACGAAAAATTACAAAAAATTTATGTTTACTACTTGTTATGTTGGCCTAAAGTTGAACATTTTCCTTTCGTTACTGAACATTTTTTGTTTCTTGAGTCAATACTTTTACAATTTTACATCAATAAATTTGTATTTGCATGTATGAATTCTTTGAACCTTTCTCTATTAAAAGGTACAGAACACTTATGGATTGGTATACAATTAATATTTTTGGCGATTTTTTAAAATATGCTTGCACACGCACCGAAATGACTTGGCGTTGCAAAAAAATAACATGGACAGTTGTAGGGTTAAATACCAATGATGGGTAATTTTATTATATCCTGGAAAAGTTGATGTGGCCTATATAGTATATAATGATGGTACAAAATCTATTTCAGGCTGTTTTATTTGTTCTAAAGATTGAGTCAAAGTAGTGGCGTCCCGTGTAAAGCAGGACTCATTGCTGTATCCACAAAAAAAGCATTTGCCTACAATGGTGAACTTAAAACTGTTGTTTATGAGGATATGAAATTGTTAAGTTTTTCATGTCACAGGCATTAAACTCAAGGCACTTCAAATCTTTTTATGAAGAAATGGATGTCCTCTATCAGAGCTTACTTTTTCACACAGAACTGTGAGGAAAGGCTTCCTAAGATTGATCGAATTAACGTAAGAAGTGCTTTTGGTTTTTTTTCAAGATAACTCTTTTCTCCTGTCAACAAAGTTACATGACAACGATTGGGTACAATATTTGGCCTACATATGTAAAGTTTTCACTATATAAATTGCAAGTAAAAGAAGTGATGGAATTGTTTACAATTTAACGGAATTTTGTCTTTTTAATTAATTATAATAAAACTTATGACAGAACAAATGTTTTAACAAAACAAATTAATACCATATTTTCTGTTACATTTGGTATTTAGTATTGAAGTGTTAAAATGTAAGCGCAAAATATTAAACTCAAATAGTTGTAAACTGTATACATTTCTAACACTGTTACTGCACCGATTCCTCATTACTGACGCTAGACTCACACCACTTGATACAATTTATGCAAATCAGTTAGTAAGAGGTGCAAAAAGGAGAACCGCTGACTTAAAAAATAATAATCATCCCAAGGACAGATTTTTCATATACAAATTATAGGTTACAAATAACATACCGTTTACAAATACCTTTATGTGTTTTCACACTCTTTATTATAATTAATGTGATTTTCCATTGTAATAATAATGCTCGTGAAATTATAAGAAATAAATGTTTGATTGGTGCTGTTTTGTTGTTGACAACGTATTTCATCAAATTATCAGACTTGAACTTAAGGTAACTTGGAAACTGTATAACAACAATTTGTGCCTACGGTCGCAGAAATGAAATAATGTTTTATAGTAAATGGTGTATTACTAGAAACAGGTGTTTGGAGTTTTAAAGAATATAAAACATTTAAGCACGTACATAAGTAGTTTCATTAGTATAGGGTGGGCGGTTCTAATGTTGTTACAGTCATAAAACCTTTCCTTAGCAGGTACTTTTGTTTCCCATTGGAGTTAATGGAATGTATTGTTACTGACATAGCAAGAAACTTCAAGTGTTTATTTTTTCGATAGTACGTTTTGATAACAAAGATAATGTATTATGTTTTAATAAAACCTTTTTTAATTAAGTATCTAGATATAATTTTGTATTACCAATATGCATTTGATAAAGTTTAAATATTTAAAATAATTTTCTGTTTATAATAATTTTAAAAAACTTAAGAACGACAGATCGCAGACGATTTCTGTGCCATTTTGGAATGGATACACTACATTAAAAACTCTCCAAATTTAATCTGTGCTAGTCAGATTTCTTCAAAACTGAACGATACATTGTATTTTAGTACTACATAAGAATAATTTACGTATACATTTTTTTTTAACGTCCTGCTGTTTTGCACTTTAAGGCTAATGAAGACGGGATCTACAGTTTTACGTGGAATCCGAACCACAGCCAAAGATGTCTGTTAAGAAACCATTTAGAAAATTATTCGGGGTCAATGGGAATTGAACCCGGAACTTTTCCATTGATGGTTGCCATGACGATTGATAAAGCTTTCACGCCTTAAAAACCACGGCCATCGTGGCAACTACAATTTGAAAAGAACCAAATTATTCAAAATAGAGAATAATTTAAAATGAGAGGTTAAACATTGTTATATCTCTATTATAAACCGTGCAGATACTTTTTTTTTGACACACAGTGTACTGTATGTGCATGAAATACTTTTTATAAAATAAGGGCAACAATATTGCACATCAGTTTATACTAGCACACCTACATACATGTTAACCCTTACATTTTGTGGTAACTTACATTGCACGTATATTTAACCAACAAACAACTTTGAACAACATTGGAAGTCGTAAAATACAGGTTATTGAAAACAATTACTAACAGCTATTAAATTACCAGAATTTAAGAAGAAATATCTATTTATTTGCACTTATCATAAAACACAAAAATGTCAAATGTAACAACAATAAACAAGATTTTACGAAGCTGATACTTCATAATCTAAATAAGAAACAACATTATACAAAAAAAACATACAATAATTCAACACCTGATTAAATTGGAAATCGAATTCTTAATACTTTGGGTCGATTGAAAGGGAATACACTCCCGCTCGTAGAATAAATAGGCTTTACATGAAAGAAGCAGGTGTTTGGAGTTTTAAGTAATATACAAAATGTAAGCACCAAAGCTCAAGTAGTGTCATCAGTAAAGGATAGGGGGCTTCTAATGGTATTGTTGCCGTAAAACCTTTCCTTAGCAGACACTTCCGTTACCCATTTGGGTTAATGTCCTACAATTTATAGTTACTGGAAAAGCGTGAAAGTTCCAGTTTTTATACTTGCAATAAACCAAGAGTTTGGGTCACGTCCAACACATAAATATACAACTAGAGAAGTATTATTACAATATTATGTTTTTCTATTACTTTACAACAATTTTAATAGAATTCAACTTATATAAAGTTTAATATTATTTGAATATTTTCAATATATTAAATAGGTTCAATGTATATTAACTTTAAATTTTAAGTAGAAAAAGTGTGGGAAACCGATTTTTACCCGATTTCCTTTCAACACTGTAGTTCATAATATATATATAAAAAAACACCTACAGTTTTTGGACCCCACAAAGAGGGAAGAAATAAGAAATTCAATCAATCTCAGCTTGTATCACCTTTTGAAAGTAGGCAATCACAGACATAATTAATTGTAGTGGAACTAGATAGGGAATTAAGCGTTTTAAGAAACACTGAAATTGTCACTGGAGAAGATAAAAGCTCATTGAGTTACTGAAGAAAAGCAAACAAGTTTTTAAAAAGGATCAAGAAGTAAAATTTAAGTTTAACATTTTAGTTATAATATAAATTATGTAACTATCATTTCAATACATTAGATTTAAAAGTAGGCTAATATTGTATATGTTGCTGTGCCTGGACAAACACAATTACCATGTAATTATGTTTTATAAAATATTAGGTTAGTTGTATTATGTTATTAAAACTAGTCTTAAAATTTGTTTATATTTCAGGTACAGTACTTGAATGTTTAGACTGTTGCAGGGTAATTTTGTGTTAGTATTGGTGGGAAAATGTGGACAAATTTTAGATTGATTGGATGTGGGGATTTGTAGGGAATTTTCATGACTTCTGGTGGGGAAAAATTATTTTTTGACCTGGAGTCTGGTCTGGTTTCAAGCGTCAGTCTGTCATATTTTGATTTCTTTCAACCGATATTTTCTGTTTGTTCAGACACCTGACGGACAATCCAGACGATATTTTATAGTCTTCTACTACATAATTACGAAACAATCAAGATTAATGACAAAAAGTTGATGGAGTGTGTTCGCCAACATGTATTTTGTATCGTCTGTCTGGTCAGAGGTATATGGACACGGCTGTGAAGAACGATATTCGGGAGAAGATAGGTAAAATATTTGAAGATCTTAGTTTCATCATCTACCAGTTCCTTAATTAATGTGGCAAAATTTCCCTCGCTTTCTATTTCCTAAAAACAACATGAACCCAAATTCGTGTTTTTTTGCTCTTCAAGCTCTTCATCGTCTAAGGCTGTAGCTATTATATCCAATTCTTCTTCAGTAAACGTTACCATCAAAATTATAAAAATGTAAAAAAAATTTAATCACATTCACATACATCAAACTGCACTTGACTGTGACCAGACTGACTGACAGATCTCGGTTGCACTCAAGACCAAACTGTGACTTGACTAAGGCTAAACTGGGAATGAACCTGCATCGCTTGACTGCCTCGGATTACGGAGTGCTTCGCTGCGCTCGCAACGGAAAAACTAGCTTTGTGAGTCTGCATCCCCACCATTGGCCTCTGATCTGTGAAATCCCCTCGAATGTTTGAACTGGGTATTTTTATTATATTTTACGTTTTGATCGATTTTGGGCGAATCAGCCGGGCTATACACGATTTTGATAAGGTTGTGTAAACAATCAAAATGTGCAGAATAATCTTCTATGCAAATTTTTTTTTTAGATAAAAGTTTCACTCCAGTAATAATTTTTTTTTATATACTTGCAGTCAAAAAATGCATCTTTTTGTTAGATTTTTTGAAGTGATAACTTCTATTGGCCCGTTGGGCACTTTCGACTTGGCTGATTTCGAAATCTCGCGTCACGCCAGATTTCTCGCGAGATCTTGCATCACGCCAGATTTCCCGCGAGATCTCGCATCACGCCAGATTTCTCGCGAGATCTCGCGTCACGCTTTTGTTTAGACACAAGTCAGATCGTGGAGAGGGAATATTATTAATACACTAGGGGAGACCCCTGCGTGCTCCGCACGCTAACCCCAAATGGAACCTTCTAAAAACAAATGTTATGTTTTATTTATAATAAAGTTGTACGAATAATAATAACCTCAAAACTAAGATGATAAATAATGTTAAATGTTCAAATCAAATTATTTCTTATATTTGATAACAGCAGTTATAATAATGGTTAAAAGAACCAGCAAGGCTCATGCCTACACTTTAATAAAAACCTAACCTAATAGTTAGAAATACAAATAATTGCTTCAAAGTATGAAATTAGCTGTTAATGGAGATATTGGAGCAAACAGCTATATTATCTGTTATTTTATTCAATTGGTTGCTGTGGTAATAATTGTGATGGTTTATCATTCTAGGCCTAATCTAAGAATTTTTCCGACTAAATTTAAAAAAATTGAAATAAAAAAAGGTTTTTATCGAAATGTATTATAGCCTATGTTAACCAGGGAAACTGTAGCTTTTTATTAATAAAACTATTTTTGTAATGGGTTCAGTAGTGGCAGAGATTAAATCTTACATAGAAACAAACAAACTTTACCTCTTTATAATATTAGTATAAATGTACGAAAAGTTAATAGAACAGCCATGTACAATCTTCCAAAAATCACACTTATAAGGTTTCTCTTTTATGTGTGTGTCAACGTGTATCTTTTATAGGTTAATAAGTAGCAGATTTTATTTAAAAATATAATTTACATCAACTGTCATTTTATTTTATAGAACAGCTGCTTTATGTTTTTAATTTATTTATTTAATACAAAATGTTTTAATGTAAACCAAGCAGACGTTTTTAAATTCTCATGTATTTCTTATGGGGATTTTTCGTTTTTCGGGGACCTCAAAAACCACTTAGTTTTTAATTTTAGAAAAAACTTATATTTTTCCCTCCTTCCTTGAATCGATACCTTTAATTTTTTATTTTTTTTTTTTTTTGTTTTTGTTTTGCTAACGAAGTAGTTCGAGCTACTTGGATATCCAACATTAATACCAAATTTTGACCAAATCGGTCGAGTGCGAACACATAGGCTATATAATATGACATCCAAAAAGTGATCTATGCACCATGATTTTGTCCACTACCGACCTTAGGTCTCACCATAAGATTTACTCCAACAGCCCATCTTTCCTTTGACAATTCGCTAAAAAGGAATTTTCTGTACTTTCTCTTGCCATGCCAGATTGGAAAAATGCATATATAACTGAAGGGGTCTATTTATTTATACTTTAGATATTCCTCAACAGTAAGTTGTTATTTTATTTGAACCCAATATAACTTGTAAAATAATTATCTGACTGCAACAGGAAATTTGTAGTATCGCAGTTAAATTTTGTTTGCCAGTTATTATTGAATTGAATAAAAAAATGTATAGCCTAGTCAGATGTTACACAAAAAATGCGTGAACGGACGCTATGTTAAGTGTGTGAATGCCGACCAGTACACACACGTTTAGAGGGACGCAAGAAAAAAACAAAAATTACTGAGTTTTTTTAATAAGTCATTCATATGGCTGCAAACTATTAAGTACACTGAACTATTAAGTAGTATACTGTATATTGATGTACCGTAATCCTAAAATTGCAATTTTAACTTAAGTAAACTACAAAAGTGTAGCCTACAACGAGATTTTTTAATTAATTTAACCTTTAAACCCTTTTAATACTGTGTGTATGTTCATGGCCTAACAGAAGGAATTGTTAACCGAAAGGCTCCCCCCCCCCCTCTCTCTAATCCGGTTAACCTTGATTTTACTGTACTCTATTTTCAACTACAAACAGTATTTTCCATCTTTTTGTTTTTTGTCATTTCTGACGAGACTATATGAGCTATGTGGACCAACTTTAGCTCAAATTAAAACTTATTTAATTCCCTATAACTTCCATTGTCTTGACGTTTCTGTAGGATGTATCATTTTGCCGGTATCCATCTCGAAACATAAAGAAAACTTAAACTTTTAACTTTTTGGAAAAAAACTGTCAATCTTTGAAAAGCCGTATCTCGGTAAATACATAACTTACAAAAACGATTTTGATCTCATTTTGTAGCACATTTAATATAATTTTAAAAGGCCAAGTACATTTTTTTCCAGAAAACGTATAGTTTATTAGATATTTTACAAAAACCGAAAAAAGTCCGAAAAAATCTCTTTTTTCGACTGCCATTCAGCGAGCACAGGTTTCCGAGGGTTGCAAATCTGGATGTGTAATCCCAGTAATGGTCCGAAAACCCTCTCCAAAAATCATTAATGCTCCATTTAATCTAAGTTCCGATGTAGCATTTGACTGAGCTATTAATAATTTATGACTAACGAAAATATGGATTGATGGTATCATTGTCGGAATGTCTATAGCATATCTATAACGTTGGTGATTATTCAACTGGATGATTACAGCACCAAAAAAATGGTTTTGTAAAGAACAATTTAACAAAACCGTGTAAAATACTTAAGTACAATTAAACCGGTTTTACTAGGTCTAAGGGGTTAAATATAAAGAATAATTCAATTCGTTCTTCATTAGAATACATCAGTATGAGTAAATAAAATATTTATTTTATACACTAGTGGACTCGGCGATGCTTCACTATTGCTTGATTTTTGTAAAGGGGTAGCTACCCTATAATAATAGCTTTAATTGTAGTGACCATATTCTCTAAACAATCCATTCTCTAATATGTGTAAATCTTGTAATTATTTTATAATTAGTAGCGTGGTTTTTTGAACATATAGAAAAAGAAAGTGTGTAGATTATTATTTACATTTAAATGTGTCATTGCATTTTCTTGACATAAGTAATGGTTTTTATATCAATTAAGAATAATATTGCACAATTTTAGCTTTATACCTTGGAGGAGTTTAGTTTAGTGCATATGTATTGTAAAACCAACTCCATTTAAAACCTCTAGGACTGTAGAATAGTAATAATTGTCATGTATAAATACCCCTGGCATTAATATGGATAAACTGTGAAATTTTTAGTGAAATATGTCGAATAGCTTTTGAGTCTAGAGAGGACAAAGAAAAATTAATGTTTATATATATAAAGATGACATGGGAGTACAGAGACACGTATCTATTATTTTAAAGTCACAACGAATCAGCTGTCAGTAATAAACCCTGATTGAAACATATACTTTCTTTAACATCCACGTTAAGGTTATATTTATGACTTCAAGGTTAAGTTTTGAGTTGTTTAATACA
>JAGFPH010004162.1:17633-31487 GCA_018207615.1 Philaenus spumarius
ATTTTAAAGGGATTTACTTAATTCCAGTTTGCAACTTTCGTCTGTTTTATAGAAATTTAATTCTTCTTTATAAATGGAAATTTTCAACTAGGGATTATTAAAATGGCTTGTGTGGATACTTTATGCAACGATTTCAAGAAGCAAATATATTACCCTCTTTACGATAACTGCCCATACTTGGAACTTTATTTATTCTAACCGAACAAAATGTTTGTGCTCTTAAACGTTTATTTTTATTTGGGAATAATCATTCTCAATTTATCGTATTGATGGTCTACGCTGGTTTGTGTCATAATCGTTGTATCACATTTATTTTATCTTTCATTTGGATTTTATTGAAGTGCCAATTTTGAATCTATAAGGAGTGATTTTTTTTTAAATTACCACATCTTATATTTAAAATTCGGAAAGATTCATGCAAAATCTTATCTCAGGCAGTTACAACCGTCACGAGGAAACTTACAAAATCTATTTTCAAAAACTCACCCCTCTTCCCCTTATACCACCCCACCTCGAATATGTAGTGGATACATACATGGCTTGTGATACATCAACCTAAAGCCTTTTAAAACACTGAATTTCTTTCGTAAGAAAATAAAAATCGAGTAATGCATTCGTTTGCTACGCGCAAAAATGTTATTGTTTGAGGTTTTTTACTATTTTATATTATTTAAAAGACGGAAAGAGATATTCAAAATAATATTTTATTATAATAAATAAATGTGTAATATAGGTGATAAGTTTTCAAAAAAATACTCTGTATAACGATGTTAATTATATTGCACTAATAATCTATTTAAACTGAATAACCTACGGTGTTACAAAAGCCACTTTTGTAAGTTTCCAGAATTGTTATTGTTGTAAACAAAATAAAAAAGGACTGATTTAATTTTGAATTAAATAAAAGCTCCTAATTGATTGTATTGTCAGTTCGCTTCGCAGTCTGGAGACTAAGAGTACTATTTGATTTAACTGTCCGACTTTACTTTTTTACAATTCTTTTGAACTATTCACAATTTTTAATTCGAAAATCAATTTTATACTTCCACCGAATTGATAAGTTTATTAGAAATCTGAATACTTAAGTTTTACGATTAATTCGTTATATTGGTTAAATTTGCTTTAAGTTGATGTTATAAATTCAGTAGGTATTAGTAATTTTTCTTTGAAATATTTATGAAGTAAATGTAAAGAATGTTTTTAATATTATAGTTGTTGGATTAAAATAAATAAAGGATATTTTAAAAGTAATTTCAATCAGTAAACAAAACAAAAATTCAAAGCATAAACAAGAAAATAAGTGTAAACAAATGCAAAGTGTAGACGAAATCAACAAATTAATCAACAAATTTAATTTAATTTAATTTAATTTAATCAACAAATTGATTAAAAAAAAACTTATCACTAAGAAATCAATAAGTTTAAACAGAGTACGAACAACGAAAAGGTAAAATTTCACAAATAAAATTTACTGAGCAGCATTTCTATCGCCGTCAGGCATATTCAGACTATTGAAATTAATAACTAAATTTATAGCTAACATACAACAACAACAAAAGAAGTAGTGGGACTGACATAGATGGGCAACATATAAATGTGGCGTGGATAAACAAAGCATGGACTAGGGGTTGCTACACATTAGGTTTTAGCAGGAGAAAGGAATTGAGACAAATCTGTCCATTTAAGTTGGGATTATGATAATTTTAAACTGATCTATAGTAGGCCTACTAAACATTTTAAATTATTAATTTTTCGACTTTCTTGATAGTTTAATTGTGATAGTTAACCATTTAAATTTTGCAATAACATTGTGTCCAATTTCCAATAAATGATTGGCGAAATTCGAATCTGATATCCCATATTTAATTTACAGCTACTTATATGTTTCTTAATTCTAGTATTTATGGATCTACCAGATTGACCTACTCTCAATCTCCACATGAAATTTTGTACCTTCCACTTTTATCTTTATTATTAGTTATTAATCTACCTACATTGTTAGAACAGTAAAAAGCTGTTATTAATTATACAATCAATCTTTTTATTCAATTTAATCCAGGAATATTTAATATCATTTACTTTTAAATTTGGTATTATACAACGAATAACAAATTTAAAATATTTTATTTACAATATTATGATCTATAAGTTTACATTATGGCTGTAAAATTCTTCAATACAACAATTAATTGAGAAAAAACAATAAATTTAATAAGGTGTATATTAAAATTCTGCGTATTTAAAGTAATTTGCCAAAGGTTAAATAAATTGAGTAGACAAGCAACGAAGTAAAACGAAAGTAGTAAGTTCTGCTCAGTAAAAAAAAAAATAGTTTTGCTAAGAAGAAGGCAGTGGTTCATTAAGAAAAATAAAAGATGATTTCGATGTAATACTATAAACTTAAACCAATTGCAATAATTATATATCAAAGAAAATTTAGTTTAACTGTGAATAAAACTACAGTGGAGAAAATTTGTCCAGAAAAAGCTGAAGTATTAATATTCAACATCTGTAATTAAAAGCGATAAGCTCGGCTAAAGTTATGCCTACGTGTATACTATAAGAGGTATTTCCTATAACTGGTATTTTACCGGTTACATCTATTAACCGTTATTAATAGTCCCCAATACCAGTTACTTAGGAGTTACTATTTACAACTTTGTAAGCAGTAACGAATATTGTTACCATAGTTCTTTTTTCTACGGGTACGGGGTAACGGTTTGAGTTGACAAAAGATCTGCAATGCTTAACACATAAACATATTACCCCTCTCCCCCAATGAAATAACCTTCAAGGGAGTAAACTTAGAAATTTTCTATTTTCTACCACCTCCAACCGAGTTATTTTACACTTATCTGTTATTTTGTAACCGTTTAGGTCTTACAGGTATTTTCAGTTTCTTATACCAGTTAAAGGTGTCAGGTGTTATGTTATTAATTTGTCAGTGTTAGTTTTTAAATGCTTACGCCGTTATACCGCAACACGATTCGAGAGTTGTATATCTCGGTATTAGTATTTTATTTTTCGGGCCAGAAAAAAAGAAAAACTAGAGCTGTGTGGAATTTTTTCAGAACTTTAAGTCTGAATTCGGATTGATAAACCAGCTTAATATATTTTAAAGAAGAAAAGATGTTTTTTCCAATTTTATTTAAGTCTTAAATAATAACTAATAATAAAATAACAATTTCAATTAATTTAAAAATATTGTTCAACTCAATATTTGGTACGCATAATTTAAGTTAAAATTATTTTAATACGATTGAAGATGAATGAAATATGATCATCTAATGCAGGATGCTTGTAAAACTTTGCTAATGTAGAACAAAATAAATATTAATGTGTTTTTCAGAAATCAAAAGAATGTTTAAAATATTTAAAAAATGTCAATACTCAAATTACTATTATTAACAATAAAATTAAAACATTTCTCGTATGTTACACTTCTTATAAATGGTAAATGGTATTGAAAACGGTTGTTCTTTAGTAATAACAAGAACTTCTACCACGTAGAAGACCTGGGAGAGTCCAAAATAACTGGTTCGTTGCTACCGATAAATCCCATATCCGTTACTAAAAATAACCATTTGTCTTATCTCTAGCTGTAGAGAAATGAGAAGTACTGAAGTAGCACTGTAACAAAAACCTTTGTTTTAAGTGGTATTATAATCACATATATTATTTCTCAAGGCCATTTTTTGTCGGTACGCCATAACTTCATTAATACATGATCAAATTACATTAATGAGGCATCATTTTAAAGCTTTCCTTAACCGCTACTCCGGAAAAATATACAAAATACAATTATACGAAAAAATAAAAAATAAAGAATCCGAAAGTAACATTGATGTAAGATCAAGAAAGTTGTAGGGATATTTTCCTGGCGTTGGCTACACTGATGATTACAATACCCAGCTGGAGAGCTGCCGTTACGCCACTACATTGCTATTTTTAATTAATTGTATATTTAGTATCGTATAGTGCGTTAGATATTTATATTTATATACGGTGTATATAATATACGGTATATTTATTGTATATTTAAATTCGGTGTGTACTTTAAGTGGGATTTAAGTAAGTTAGAATGCGAATGCTTCGCACGGGTCAGCTAGTATAATATTATTATGTTAGTATTAATTACAACTAACCAATAATTTGCTGAGAAGGGTAGAACATACAAAGGAGCTGATGAGTTAATGCTTGTTTGATGTTTTCCCCTTTGGCCATTTTAGGGTTTTTAAAACCCTCTCTTACTGGTCTGTTAAGGCCTATAAAGAACCTTTGTATCAAATTTCAGCTCTTTAAACCCCAAAGATTCTGAGAAGGAGTGATCAAACATCGGGTGAGTGAGTGGGTTTATGTTTATATGTATACAGAGTGTACAATAAGCCGTAATACGCCTCGATATAATTTGATTGGATTTCTCAACCAACGTAAAATCTCTACCTATTATAACACATTCCTGGTGTCTAAGGAAGGTTACAAATGATGGTCCCTTTTGAATGGGTGGGGGTGTTATTACTTAATGGAGGTAACTTTAATTTTGTAAGTGGCAACCCTTATCTTGTAATATATCATTGGAAAGCCTTTTAAAAACCATGAATTTCTGTCTCAAGAAAATAAAACTCAGCTGACGCATTCGTTCGCTACGCTCTAAAATGTTATTTTGTAAATTATTTTTAAAACATCATCTATATATAAAAGAAAAATTCACTGACTCACTTATCACGATTTCTCAAAAACTACTGAACGGATCGGAACGAAATTTGGGATGTAGCTTCCTCTAGGGCCATGGGGGCACACTAAGAAAGGTTTTAAAAAAGTTCGAAATTTTAGGGGGGTTTGGGGGGTCAAAGTTACTAAATCACGATTTCTCTAAAACTACTGAACGAATTGGAATAAAATTTGGTATGTAGCTTCCTCTAGGGCCATAGGGACTCAATAAGATAGGTTTTCAAAAAAAATCTAAATTTTAGGGAGGTTTGGGAGTCAAAGTTACTAAATCATGATTTCTCTAAAACTACTGAACGGATTGGAATAAAAATTAGTATTTAGTTTCCTCTAGGACCATAGGGACTCACTAAGAAAGGTTTTAAAAAAATTCGATATTTTAGGGGGTTTGGGATGGGGTCAACGTTACTAAATCACGATTTCTCTAAAACTACTGAACGGATTGGAATGAAATTTGATGATAGGAAAGGGGTTCGAAAAATTCTAAATTTTAGGTGGGTTTTGGTGGGGGGTCAAAGTTACTAAATCATGATTTCTCTTAAACTACTGAATGGGTTAGAATGAAATTTGGAATGTAGCTTCCTCTAGGGCCATAGGGGCTCACTAATAAAGGTTTTCAAAAAATTCGAAATTTTATTAGAGGTTTGAGGGGGGGATGAAAGTTACTAAAACTCCCCATAAGAAGTGTAATTTATATTTATTGATATAATATATGTTTTGTTAATATACATTTAACTTTGATTTGTCTATACGTGCAAAGCCGGATCGGGCTAGCTAGTATTATATAAAAGACCTTAGACGAACTAATGCATATTTTATTTCTCACCACAGACATCTATGGGGTTTCAGACATTCAATTCGATGTATCAAAAATCATAATATGTGTTCATTTCAATTTTTGAGATGGGGTCGTAGGAGGGGGAAGAGGTTTGGGAATTGTGTTATTAGATTTTCTAATGTTCTCCCTGACGGGGAATAACTGTCAATAGGTCAGATTTTGCATATCTCTTCCTGTCTTTATTTATGGTATGGTTAGAGGAATGGTAAAGATTTTACGATTGATATAGCAATCCATTTAAATTATATCGTGGTGTACAACGACTTATTCTATACTCTGTTTATCGATTATATGACGTGTTTACACCAAAGAATTTTATTAAGAGTTTAGTGTTGAAATTTTCAGTTTATAAATATCCTGTTTTGGTAGATCACATGGCAAATTGAAACTCTTGCCTTATATTGTTTGTAATTTGTATTAGGTAATGTTTGAATAGATTGAAGTAAATCTGTATATGTACTTCAAGTGTTATTTATTTTGCAATACGATTTAGACTAGTGAAGCACAATGGGATAGCACAAGAAATTCAAATCAAAGTATATAGACTCAAACTATCTTAAAAATATAGCATACTGGACGAGCGGGTTTAACCACTGGTCAACTCTGCTAGTGTAAAAACATCTGCAGAAAGGGAAGTATATATGGGTGTTAAAAATGAGAGCATAAGTAAATTATAGAGTGGGTTGTGGTTTGTATTAAAATGTTATATAGCTTATGTTTTTTCGAGCTTTGAGGTAACATGTTATTTCTATTTTAAAAAGGTATTAACCATAAAAACTCGCGCCGAAATTAATACTATTTGGAAAGTAAACCATTTATTTTCTGTGAAGAAAATTATTACCGATTATAGTCCTTGAAAAAGTTTACATCAAACTTATATATTTCAAACATATTTTGCTCTTTTTAAAACCAAATGCAACTTGGAAATAATTCAATCAAGCAGCTAAACCGGTAACGTGAGAGAGCGAATTTCCAAGATTAAGTTTATTATGTTTTATGGTTTCAACCAACTATTTGGGAAATTGGTCCACTCACGAAGACGTTGAATAGCTGCCTACGTGTACGAAATATATTAGTATAATTACTTTGCACCTCAGACCCAGCCCTGGTTCACGATCTTCTACATTCTACTCGCACGGAAACTTGCACCTCGATCTTGTGGCCTTGGATTATGGATTGTTTTGCAAGCTCGCAGCTGACAAAATCGCTTGAATCCAGGCCATCGTTGGCATTGGATAAAACGCTGTCTCACTCGAATTTAAACCGGGTACTTTTATGTTCTTTTACGTTTTGATCGGTTTTGGGGGAAACAGACGGGCCATGAGGTAATGTAAAAAACAAACGTGCAGAATATCTCCTATTTATATAAATATATATACACAATTTTTTATCATTATTACGTCCATGTTAAAGCACATTACATTTAAAGTTGCGTCCGGGTGCAATATAGCGTCCGTATAAGGACGCAATAGTACTACCCTATGTTAAACAATTATGTCATGAACCAGTGTAATATTTTAAAGAGTAAGTTTGTTCTATATTACATAAGGTTGCTTAACAAAATATCAAATCATATATTTTAAAATATTTATTTTAATATATATATATATAACTGTAAAACGATTCATTCTAGTACGTAAAAAATCTCAAAATAATTTACTTCTGATAAAAAAAACGAGCTTCAAGTTGTATTTTTTGAATAACGCACTCGTCCGAGCGATTTATAAAACCAATATGTGTACCAAATTTGTATTAAATCGGACGTATATTGAGTTGAGTGAAAACACATAAATTCATATAAATATATACAAAATTCTGAATAACTCTCTAAAACGTGTTCAGGGGACCATGATCGGTACTCATTTGTTGCAAATAAGGAGTTGTTCCCGTCCTTAGATCTTACCCAAAAATTCACTGCATATGAAAATTCGCTAAAAAGTTCATATATTATTAAAATTAATGTTATACATACTTTGTATCTAAGCTTATATATTGTACATAGTTAATATATATTGTATGTTATCATTGTAATTAGATTTTCAAGTTTCGAAGGGTTGTTTAATTTTAACCACCGAAAACATTTAATTTTAATTGCGAAAAATCACAATATACATACAATGTTTAATGACACCCAAAACTTGTTCCGGGGACCATGATCGTTGTTCATTGACCCCTCACGAATATAGGTCTCACCATAAGAGTCACTGAAATAGCTTATCTTTCCTATGGCAATTCGCTAATGATAAACTGCTTACATGAGACTTGTGCATTCTGTAAACGTGACAACAACAATACCAAGTTGAAACTGTCATCTGTGCTCCATTAAAATGATTTAGATGGCAGGGATCATGGAACGTAACTAGTCACAGTTGCCATGTACAAAATGTCGCGTAGATAATATTTCATTGTGCATTTAATAACCCAACAAACTTGTACATGTTTGGATATGACTGTTACAACTCCTATCCGACATGTTTTGTTATGATATATTTTCTTTTTATTTAAACAAAGATATAATATTTGATTATATAATTCAATTTCTATACTCTAAAACCTTTGTCTATATTTTTTTTCTATGCTAAATACATTATAGAAAGACAATTGAATTGGAATGTATTTAGTTGTTGGAGTTTTGAGTAAAAACTATCACAATCAAAAATGTTTAACATCAGTCCAAATCGATCCTGCCATTACAACTACAGCTTAATCTAACGTTATTTTTGAAAGGTTGTTATATTTTATAAAATAATAAATTACATCAAATAACGAATAGTGAAGAAGAGGAATGGATTGAGAAATAATTATACATTATGTTCCATAAGTAAAGTAGCCTATATCAGAAGCGACAAGATTAACAGGAAACATTAAATGGGGGACTTCACCTACTTTTTAGTAGCCATTAAAAATATAAATTAGAAATTTCAAAAATAAGCCTCCATTTTCCAATATGGCGGCCAACTTTCGAATTTCTTATAGAAACCCCTATTTTTTAGTACACAAAATTATTTCAAATAATATTGAAGGCTCTGCTATTATGCCACATTGTAAACTGTCAATAATAAGAAATAAAGAATATTTAATTTAAACATTGGCACAGAGACCACTTTGTTTTTTTTTTTTAATATTAATTCATGGCTATTGCCACGATGGCCGTGGTTGTTAAGGCGTCAAAGTTTTATCAATCGTCATGGCAACCATCAATGGAAAAGTTCCGGGTTCAATTCCCATTGACCCCGAATAATTTTCTAAATGGTTTCTTAACAGACATCATTGGCTGTGGTTCGGGTTCCACGTAAAACTGTAGGTCCCGTCTTCATTAGCCTTAAGTGCGAAACAGCAGGACGTTAAACCCAAAAGAAAAATAATTCATGGCTAAGAATTAATTCATACAAATTTTTTTTCTTGAATTATAAATGGTAAAAAGTAAAGAAACTCTCTCATTATGTTCATCTCGTCTTGTTTAACACAAAATATATCCACTTTCTTTTTTTTTTGTTAATTGTTGCTAATGTTGTAATTTACAGTAAATTAATACTGCTTTTACTTCAAACTAAGTTGCTTCACACAAATAACTTTGTATTAGTTAGTATTACATTAGTTTCAAAGAATATTGATAGCTATCGTAGCTTCACTTTAAGGGTGACAGCAATTTTAATCTACCAGTTTCATGTATAATGATTAATCACCCAGGGTTGGTGATTACGCTATTAGGTTATGGCTAATTAGGTAATCATCATTTTTATTTATTCGCGTTCCAAATGAAAAATCTAATAGCATTCATTCGGTGAGCAGCTGTCCGAACTGTCGTTGAAAATTACTCTGTCCCTTGTCCAACATCAGCTGATAGACGAAAGGCTTGATCTATGAGATAGCGCTAAAAGCCGAGTGGATCTTTCCATGCCGATTCGAGATCCATATCGAGATGACGTGTTTGTCTACACGCACATCGGTTCGTCACAATAGTTTGTATAAAAAAGAGATTTTAATTTTTTTCCTAATATTATTACAAACAGTTAAATTTTCAACTGGGAAACATGTAGGCCAGGCACTTGTTTATTACACACTTTCCAGTTGAAAATCAACTTCCCTCTCCAAATAAATTGGAAATAGTTTGCTCTTTACTTGCTAAGTATTGAGAATGTTTTGTCTGAAAAGTGGAAACATACGTAGGAATGATAAAAGTATTTTTGTATCCAAAATACTAGGCCTTTCACTGGAAACTTTAAAAAAAACAAAAACCTTTTATATGATAACTACATAAGGTATGTGCTACCAGCTTTTGTTTGTTCTTTTACAAATTACTTTTCAGAAATAATTAACCTTATCTGATATACAAGAACTGTTTTCAGCTGGGGCATCAGTAATTATTATATTTGCACAAGTAAGTGTAAAGATTAAAATGTATATTGGCAGATAACGTACAGTACTTATAAATTAAAATTTAATTATTAGTAGTTCTTTGTGGTACTAAAAACTATGTTTCAAAATATACAAAATGTATATGCTTAAGTAGATACAGAAAAGGAGAAAAATTCAAAATTACACATTTACCAGGTTTTTTTTAATTTTAAGATGTACGTAAAACTACAAAATGACTTTAACACATTTTTATTTTTTGCAAGACATTTAATATTTAAACTTCAAATGAACTAAAAATGACTGCTCATATCAATATATGTTCACAGTAAAACAATATTTAAATACATGTGATATTTTCTGTAGTTGACAAAAATGTATTGAAAAAATAACATATTTTTTAGATGAATTTTGACTATTATATTTATGAAAATCACAAACTACAAAAAAGCGAAAAGGAAATAAACACGTTAAGATAAATCATGAACTGCAACAACCTCCTCATCAGAATCCTCATCAATATCCTGTTCAAAACTATCATCATATCTTACAGGTATGCAAATATTTGTTGTAGAGCTTCTATCAGAAAGGCTATTTTCGCTGTATCTTACAGGTAAGCAAATATTTGAAGTCGAGCTTCTTTCAGCAGAGCTATTGTCGCTGTATAGATAATAGTTTAACATCTCGTTTTCCAATTCTTGCCACGGACCGCTCCCCCAATTGCGTTCCCACGGATATAACTCGGTTGGCGTCACGATCAGAGAATACTCCGCATCATACTCATCCATATTGTCAGTATCGTCCCAATGTTCCACTGCTATTGAAGCTGGTTCTTCAGCTTTTGTAGAGACACCGTCATCATACCTACAACATAAATCATACTCCTTGAAAAAATACCTCACCAAAATATTTAGCACATTTAACTTTGTACCGAAACTTGGACCAATTCAATTTAACATTACTTTCCTTAGTTTTCAAATTAACTCTTTTAGAATGGCACTGCAATCAGACATTGGAAAAAAGACATCAATACCACATTTAGCAAATATCCTCTTTTTGGAAAACAGCTCAATTGCATCTAGCATCCCGGACTTGTGCACTGCTTTACTTCTCTTCTTGATCTTACCAGTAACTGTGGTGAGTGCTCTGATTCTCCAAGTTGATACTCATTAAAAATGATTTAACCCTCCAAGTGCTAACGTCGCATATGCGATGTATAAAAGTCGCGTTACAGTGCTAACATCGCATATGCGACGTTTGGGCAACACATTTTGTAAATGTGTACGACGCCGCTATTTTTAATACAATCGGATACTTATATGTATGTTTGTGTTTGGAAAGAGTCACTTTATTATAATTCAGAGTTTCATAGCGATATCAACTCAAACAAACTTCGGCAGAATTGTCAAATCAAGTATCTATACACGGTATATAGTCGTGTAGTAGGCCTACGCGTAGATAGACGCTCGGAACTCGGATTTTGTTTGTTTATCCACTAGTTGTTATTCATTTTTAGTTTTAGTTTAGATCAGTTTATTTTTATTTGTTTTTGTAAATGTTTATTTATTTTTTAAGTAATTATGAGTGAACTTAGCAAATTAAGGGCCAATAGAGGTGCGTTTAAAAATGGTGATTTTTAGAGACTTTGAACTGTAAATATATATTTTTTTTTTATATAATGTGTGTGTTATTCCTTTATAACAAATTAAAACCATAAATATTGGGCCTAGACAGTACTTTTATATCTTTAGAGGTAAATTTTTCTTCTTTGTGCAAAAAAACCATTTTTTTAATAAAAAACTGAGTTTTTTTTTTATAGACATAAAGTTTGTTTTTTACAGCAAAGTAGTAATGTTATATATATTTCTATTCACCATAAAATTGTGCAACTTTTGGCTATATTTAATTTTCTACATTACTTTTTTTGAGTGAGAAGTTTTAGAACACAAAAAAATTTTTTTTTTTTATTTCTACTTTGGTCAACAAAAAAAAGTATAAAAATTATAAGGTAAGCCTGTTAAATCTATTTACTGTAAAGATCATGTAATGGTGATTAAAATGATATATAATAAGTCTTACTTTACTGTTAGTGAGTATTTTATAATGATTTTAGTTAATAAGCATGCACGGAACCAAAAAACCCTTAGCACTAAAGAGCAATATAGTCAGCACTTGGAGGGTTAAGGAGCACAATGACCCAAGAGAGACTGAGTGGCCTCAGCTTATTGAGTATTGAAAATGATCGAGCTAGAAATCTGGATTTGAATAAAGTTATCGAAGTGTTTGCATAAAAAAAACGAGAAGAAAAGAGAGAGTGAGGGAAAGAATGAGGGGCAGTATAAAAATTTTACACTACTGATTCTACATTTTGTTGTTGCATCAACTTTTTGTAGGATATATATTGCATACCATATTTCAAAAATGTTAAAATATGTTTTTCAAATATTGGTTTGAGGTATGCTTAAGATGTTGAAGAAGAAAATTAAGTGTAAGGATATTTATTACATAGTCGGTGATTTCAGTCTTGACTTAGTGACAGTTAGTACTGTATAAATTCAAATTTAAGGAATTTAAAAAAAAATAATTTTATATTACTGTTTCAAGGAAAATTTCAGATCACCTAGGCCTACTAGAATAACCTCACATTCTGCCACTAGTAGGTACAACATAATTACAAACAAACATTTTGTTCAGCTTGCAGGTTTTGGCAACGCAATTACTAATATAACTTAGATATCGCCCAAAAGAATAGACTAACATTTAGTTAAGTTTATCTAATCATTAAGCATTGTTTACACCTTAATTATTCAAAAAAATATTTAGACAATCTGAGCATGTTAGGACTTAAAAAAGATGTTTCCGGAAGAAAACGAGTTTTTTTAGTTTGCTTGGAAATATTAACTGGAAATTAAACAAAGTATTTTCAGTGCAGCAAAATTTAATTCTTTTTAAATAATTGTAAGAAATGTTTTGAACACAAATTTCCTTTTAAATTTTGCGTTGACTCTAAAGACAAGAAAACTGGATAACCCGACGTCTAAGAATATCTGAAGGCGTAACAAATTGTATTACTAGTTTTTAAACAACAGAGCTTTGTAAAATTTTACAAAAATGTTGACATACATGGGCATGATACCAGAGCTAAACATAGTCTCCGACCTCAAATGCAAGACAAAAAAGTGTTAATTCTGTAGGATTGAAATTTTTTTAAGAAATTACCTCTAGGAATTAAAAAAGAGCGTGATCCTGTTAGGTTTACAGTAAGCTTAAACTAAAATCATTTTTTCTTAGGAAGAACTATTACTCAATTTGTGAGTATTTGGAAGACGTGTGTCCCCGATTAAAAGGAAAAATCTGCTTGATTAATTTAGTTACCTAATCTATATTAATAATGTCTGATATTGTCGATTTATTCTGTTTATTGGTGTATTGTATTATTTATTTGTTGTAAGTTTCAATGTGTAAAGTACTAGCCCTGAAATGTTTTGTGTTGTTATCTGCTGCAGGCTATGTGTGATTTTCACTGCAATTTGTATTTGATTGTTCTGACTTAGTTTTAGTTTAAATAATTCATAAAATGACTGAAGGTCATACAAATGTATTTTGTTTTGCGACCAGTAAATAAATGAAATGAAATGAAAAAACATTAAATGGGTTCTAATTTAAATAATTAGGCCTATTATAAAACGTGTAACATAATTTTTAAAACTTTCTAAGATAGCAAAAACAAACTTATTTTTACTTTCCTTACCCTATACTAGGTAAGGTAAGTATTGCGATCGACCCAAAAATTCGATGTCGAGTTTTCATAATATCTTTACGTTTCAAGGCCCCCTGAGTCCAAAAAATGCATTTTTGGCAATTGGTCTGTCTGTGTGTGTGTGGGTCCGGAGTGCACAGGGCAAACGGCTGGACGGATCGAACTGAAATTT